>JASAND010025292.1:0-52172 GCA_030248195.1 Trissonchulus latispiculum
CTGGTGAACTACCCTTACAGTGGAAAACTGCAAATATTAGTGCTATTTTTAAGAAAGGTTCAAGACAAGAACCTACCAACTATCGCCCTATTAGCCTAACTGTAGTTTGTTGTCGTGTTATGGAAGCCATACTGAAATCGGCTATGTCACAGCATTTGACACAGAATAAGTTAATCAGTTGCAATCAGCATGGCTTTCAAAGTCGTAAATCTACTGTTTCACAGCTGCTCTTGTCTACCTCAGAATGGGCTCGTTGTATTGATGCTGGTCATTGTGTTGACGCTGTTTACATTGATCTTGCTAGAGCTTTTGATACTGTTTGTTATTCAAAGTTGATGTTGAAACTATCAAAGTACGGTTTCCCTTCAAAATTACAGAAGTGGATTAAGTCCTTTCTTACTGGCAGACTTCAAAGAGTTAGAGTAGGCGATTCCTACTCTGGTTGGTCTCAAGTTAGAAGCGGTGTGCCACAAGGTTCTGTGCTCGGCCCTTTATTGTTTCTGATTTTCATAAACGATCTTCCGGATGTTGTGAAGTATAGTTCTATAAAAATGTTTGCGGATGATGCCAAAATATATAAATGTGTGACTTCTTTGGATTGTCAGTTTAAAATGCAGGAGGACTTGGATAGTATATGTCAATGGGTTTCTGACTGGCAATTGCGTATCTCTGTTCCTAAATGTGGCAGTCTGCGGTTAATTCCGACTAGGTCGCGAGTAGATTTTTCCGTTCTTAACCATAAATACCGTTTGCTTGGCAGCGAAATTTCGTCTTTGGAAAAATGTAAAGGATTTAGGCGTATTAATTGACCCAAAACTTGATTTCTCCCATCACTGCTCTAAAATCCGTTCTAAAGCTTCACAGTGTTCTGCTCTAATTTATCGTGTTTTCAAAACTAGAGATACGCTTTTTCTAAAAAATATGTTTATAACGTATGTTAGACCATTGTTAGAGTATGCAACGGAGGTTTGGAGCCCCGGTTATCTGAAGGATGTTCGTCTTTTGGAATCAGTTCAACGTACATATACTAAGAGAATTCCAGGGTTGACTCAGCTAAGTTATTCGGATAGGCTGACTGCATTAAAACTTGACAGTTTGGAATTGCGTAGATTGATGGCTGATTTGTGTATGTTGTATAAAATTGTTTACAATCTTGTTGATGTTCCATTTGATTGTTTATTCAGTTATGCGCACTTTATGGGTGTGAGAAGACACCAGTTACAGCTGCAACAACATAGATTTCTCAGAACACATACGAACACGTTTTATTTCGCAAGAGTTTGTGATATGTGGAACTCTCTGCCTGATAACTTGGTTAATTCAAATTCCTTATCTACATTTAAAAGGAAATTACAGGAGTATAAACCAAATTTGCTTTCTTTTATACGGGGGTGATTTCAAAAAATTTTAAATCTAACTATCTCACCTTTTAACACCAAAACTTTATCATATATATATATATATAATGCTTTTGACTTTGGGTTATAACTAATATACTGGCAAGATGGATTTTTCAATTGAGTCTGGTGCACGTTAAAGGTACTAACCTATGTGCACCTCTAACCGTTCCCTATCTGTACTTTAGTATTTGTTTTCCTTAATCTATTATAAACTCCTGTAGCTGTGGACCCAGTAGTGACTTGGCTGTTTCACTTTTGCCCCGCTCTTAGGTGGTTGTGTATGTCGGTTTTTTATTATTAAATGGCCCCAGGGTTTCCCCGGATGGAATGGACAGGTATGCTGCAGTCTATCCAGTTACGAGCAAGGTCCAACGATTTGCTTTATTCTGTTTGACTTTATCTTACACTTTCTTTGCCTCTCATGTAAAGCAATTCGTTGCTCGTGCTGGCTGGGGTCCCTAGTTTCGGGGTAGGTAGAATAGGATGCAGGATATCGACGCCAGGGGACAGCGTTATGACTTCGTATCTATGACATTTGTGTCGTAGATACAAAAAGTTTTTGTTTTTGATATTTTTGTCTTTTGTGACTTTCTATTTTGAAGACATATATACTATCTTTTTCCTATTTAAAGCCACTTTTGTAATTTGCATTCTGACTATACAAAGCTTCAGTTTTTTCATCTCTTTCTTTATACAAAAATTGTTTATTTCATTTTTATGCGTATATATGTAAACAATTCTGTTTTTTCCTAAGCCTACTTGGGATGGCGAATCCCACTTGATTACAATTTTGGAAATTGTCCTTAAATTAACATAAAGCGTATACGCTTTACATATGTATAATGTAAGTATAAACTTACTTATATATACATTAGTATGTCAATTGGTTTATATACATATAGTGAGTTATCGCTGTGGATTGCATCTTTATGAGGGGCTTTGAGGAGACCTTGTGGAGTTACTTTTGTTTATTTTTGATGCTGCTTTGTAGTATATATACACATGCGTATATATACTTTACTGTTGGTGTGAGTAGTAGGGACCTAGGGGCATACTGATGCAATCTAGAGGTGGGTCCACAGTACGTGATTTTGATTCTAAGTACTGTGGGGCGGTTAGTCCATTCCATCCATCCATCCATCCATAGTAACGCTGCGCGAAATTTTGTTTCTGGACACAACTTTTCTTAGCTGGACACAAATAAAATTAGCTGGACACAAGTTTGACACAGTCCCGATTTTCAAAAAACCCTGGTCTAGACCCCTTGAACCCCTCCCTGGGTGCGGCCTTGCGGTTATCCGCCTATTCCAAACTTAACTTCAAGAAAATTTTTCGATTTTGCAGTTAAATTTTCAATTTTTTGGCTGGCAACCAAATCATGCAACCAAGCCGCAACCTTCGTTTCAAAAATATTTTCAGAGGAATTTTTGAAAAATATTTTAACATTTTTGAAATTTTTGTCAAAAATTTGCTAGTTTTTCATTGTTTTGCCTGAAATGTACACGGATATCCGGATATTTTTCTCACATCAGATATTATCCGGATATATATCCAGTGCCCATCACTACTATGAGTTTATATATAATTCAGTTTTAGCACCCGTAACGACAATATTAGACAATAAACTTAGGGGGGAAGGCCCGAATCCTGGGGGGGGCGACCCAAGTCTGGGGGGCCCCACCCCCCTGTAGGAAAAAGCCAGCTCCACTAGCGTAGCCAGAAAAAAATTTCGGAGGGGGGCAAGCCAAAATTTTTCAGAAATTAGTGCTGAAACGGGACCTGCGGAGGCCGGTCTCAAGTGCAAGCTGGTATTTTGAGGTATTTTCGTGGAAAATGAGCGCCGCAGGCGAAATTTTTTTGGAAATAATTATCAGAATTCCTATTTTGTGTTAAAATTTTTTCTTTCCCCTCCGATTTCGGGGGGGGCATGCCCCCCTCGCCCCCCCCCCTGGCTACGCGCCTGGCCAGCTCTCACATACGTAATGCTTTCCCCACTTGGCTCTGAGTCAGAGCGCAGAGTGGCATGCCGTATAATGCGTATGCACAGTATAATGTCTTAGCGACAAGATGTGTAAAGGACAAACTTTGTAATGAAAAGCTTTACGTGCTATTTTTATGAAGGTCAAATAAGGACAAATTATATTATGAGTTATGACATACGCCAATATGAGCCTCGTTGTAGGACAGGCTCATATGTTAAGCCGTTGCAACTTGTTTTCCTTAATTTACAACCTCAACGCCACTCATATGCATTTTACAGGCTAGTTTCCGCGTTTGTACAACCTGTCTGAGAGTACTCATATGTATTTTACATGCGACGAAGGAGCATTTTTGGTTCTTGTATATCATAGGGGTCGCGGCAGCGACCCCTATAATATGTGTGAAAAGTGGCTGGAGACAGTGTAAAATAAGCTGCGCAGAAGCTGCGCACAATTCCGATTTCATGCGCAAATTGTAGAGCACATCGAGTTTAGTATATCTGTGAAGTTTCAACCCCGTATCACTTGCCGTTAAAAAGTTGCGCGGTTGTATTGTACATAATGTTCGCCGCTTTCACGTGAACTGCAGCGGTGGGCCAACCTAAAGGCAGGGTTGGGAGTCTCGGTCTCGCCCAAAAGCCGAGACTTGGAAGTCTCGGTCTCGGTCTCGCTCACCCAAAAGTCTCGGTCTCGGACCGAGACCGGAAATTTTTCGAAAACATCTAATTTCGGCGAAATTTTTAAATCAGTGTTATGAAAATTACTAGCGAGGTGCGGAAACCATATGTTTGTGTGTTTAAGCCCCTAATACTAGATCTAAGCCTCAAAAACTGGTAGAAACTAAGTTTAAGCTAAAAATTGCTAGTCTCGGTCAGGGTTGGGAGTCTCGGTCTCGGTCTCGGTCTCGGTCTCGCCCAAAAGCCGAGACTTGACCAGTCTCGGTCTCGGTCTCGGTCTCGGTCTCGCTCACCCAAAAGTCTCGGTCTCGGACCGAGACCGGAAATTTTTTGAAAACATCTAATTTCAGCGAAAATTTTAAATTAATGTAAGGAAAATTAACTGACGATGTGCTAAAACCGTATGTTTATGTGTTAAAGTCCTTAATACCGACCCTAAGCCTCAAAAACTGGTGGAAATTAAGTTTAAGCTTAAAATTGCTAGTCTCGGTCTCGGTCTCGGTCTCGCCCAAAAGCCGAGACTTGGCCAGTCTCGGTCTCGGTCTCGGTCTCGGTACCCTGGTCTCGGTCTCGTTCTCGGTCTCGGTCTCGGTGAAATCTCGGTCTCGCCCAACCCTGGTCTCGGTCTCGGTCTCGCCCAAAAGCCGAGACTTGGCCAGTCTCGGTCTCGGTCTCGGTGAAATCTCGGTCTCGCCCAACCCTGCCTAAAGGGCTATAGGGTCTTAGTAGTACCCTCTAAAGAATTTAAGAAGCACAACTTTTTTGCGCCGCAGCTGCGCCACAGCGCCGCAGTGGCGCCGCAAAGTCGGCTCATAGCGAAAAGTGACCATTTTGTGGTCGTCGCTCAGGTCGAACGTTACGAGCTGGAGCTGATTTCTTTTTGTATTCAGAAATTGCATACAAGTAGGAAAAATGCTCCTTGCAGTCGCATGTAAAATGCAATATGAGCTATGATGGTCAACATTTAAATATGTCAAGGATAAGATTTAAAACGTTTAATATGAGCCAGCATTTAAATCGGTGAAGGACAAGATGTAACTGGCTAATATGAGCCGCCACGTATTTCATAGTAATTGCGGATTGATGTAATTCAGCCCCGTTAATATCCATATAAAGAAGAAATTTGATTGAAACTGGATGCCGGGGGGCGGAGTCCCCCAGAAGCGAAGAATTTTTTTGAATTTTGGACACGAAAGAAATTTTTATGAACAATTTCTTACCGTTTTAACTGATTAATAAACGGAAATGAGAGAGCTAGCATTGTACGCGACAAAACCGTTGTAGAGGACATACATGGGCAAGGTCTCTCTTCACAGGGCGTACCAGAAATCAATTTGCGCGGTCCCCCTTCGCACAACGGGGGGGGTGGGGCTCGCGCGACCTGGAGAGGCGAGAGCGGTAGAACACGCAACAGGGATCGCGACATTTTCAAAGTATTTGCAAATGTGCACACATGTTGAATTTCTCACTCTTTCTTCATTCATTTAACAGATTGTAATTAATCTGCTCGCGAAGCTCTTCAAAACTTCCATTTTTGTGGAAATTAAACAGAAGGACAATATTTACGTATTTATTAGAGCTTAGTTTTTCCAAATAGTTCACGCTGAATAGCGCAATTTTGACATCATGAATAGCGCTCGCTTGCGCTGCGCGGTCCCCCTGATTTTGCTTGCGCACTGCGCGGTCCCCCCGGAAATTAGGGTGTACCTGGTACACCCTCAGTACACCCCTTGCGCATGTCTGGTAGAGGAAGAAAATGCAAAGAAATAGTTTAAGAGAAATTGGCTTCAGCCGTTTATTTTTGACGATGAAGGAACGCACAGTATATATAATATGTACGTAAGAATACTTATATACAACCTAAAGCAAAAATATTTCAATAATTAATTAGTGGCTTTAGTGAAGAAGAATAAAACGAAGTAAGGCTGTTGCGGCCATGCCATGACCGAAAAATAGTAAGGGAAGCGGGGGTCTGGGGGCGGCAGCCCCCAGCTAAAAGCTAGAGCTTTTTTTAATATTTTAAGCACTTTGGAAATTTTTTAGAGCATTTTGTGGTTAGCGGAAGCAAAATTTGACTGTGCATTTATGTGTGCATTTTCAAATTTGACTGTGCATTTTGGAAAAAAGTGTGCATATGCACAATAATATGCACAAAAAACCCTGGGGTCAAATTTGTGTCAAATGAAAGTTCTAAGCGAACGGAACAACTTTTGTCTTGGAGCCACCCACCCAAACTTGCTGTGCCAAATATATAACGTCACGTGCCTATGTAACTTTTGTCTTTACTTCTTGAACCGGAATGTAAAGGATATAATATAGACACAGCCAACACACACATATTATCCTCTTTTGTGCGGAGCATTTTTTACTTGTATATATATCAGCATTATATAGCAGGGCATTTCAGGAGACCAGTGTCAGCCGGAACTGAGCCCTTATCCCGGTAGATGGATTTTGTTCGTGCATGGGAAAGACCTGAATACCACAGCCGTGTCGTAGTCGACAGGAACCGCTTCTTGCCGAATCCGGGCACCGTTAGGGCTAGATGGTCAGCTAGCTCGTTGCCGTAGATGCCACAATGGCTGGGCACCCATACCATAGAGAAGGTTATCCCAAATGACGATAGCCGTTTGAAGGAGCCATTTGATGTCGGGTGCACATAGTTCTATGTCAGTGTAGGCCCTGCCTAATGGCAAGAACTTCTGCCCGGTAGCTAGAGCAGAAGTATCCAGCTGGATAGGCGAGGTGTCTCCGTCGGCCGTTGACTGATTCCATGATATACACACCACCCTCTTTCTGTTCCACCAGAGGCAGATCCGTCTATATAGTCTAACGGTGGTAACCTGGTTGGGTATTCCTGTACAGCTTTCTTCTTCTCCATTGGGGGCGCGTCCTTGGAGCATGTAAAGCGAGCGATCTTTATGAAGACATGCTGATTGTCCCCGTGGAGGCATGGGGGCACCAGTCTGCACAGAGTTCTTGACAGTCCATTCATTTCGGTAAGCTCAGAGGTTGCCAGCGCCCTGGATCGCCAGCTCGGCTGGGATTTGAGAGTTCGTAGGCTGCCGGCCGGCGGATGGATTGTCCGGAACTGGTGGCTGTTTTCTGGCGGGCGCTGGTTCTTTTCTTGCGATTTCGCTGGCAGAACTTGTATATATCCGTAGCTTGAACGGCATTATCCCTGCTTCCATTTTGCTTGCAATGAAGAAACAGTGTTTGTTTTTGTGTAGTCGTACGATTTGTTTATCATGTTCTAGGAGTTCAGGCGGCGTCAATCTCTATGAAGTCCTTGGAATTGAGAAGAAAGCCTCTCCAGAGGACATTAAAAAGGCCTACAGAAAGGTATAGTGAACGTATTTACTGTATTAGTATTGTATTGTATCATATCGTGTATACGTAATAGTGAAGATGTTTCTAGTGTGTTTATCGATGTGTTATCAATTTTGAACCTAGACCAGTTAAACCAGGCTAGGCACTTAAACTCTTTAGCTCATACCGATAGCTCACACTGGGAGTGGGTTTTTCCAACGGTTTTTTTGTGTTTTTTACTAAGTTTTCGCACTCTATTTCTTAGAACAACAAATTTTTCTTGGAAAACACTTAAAAGCACACCAAAATTTTGAGTTTCAGAAGCAAAATTTTACTAATTTCTTTAAAAGTTAGTTGGAGAATATGGAATCTAGTCAGCGCCTAAAATGATTGAAACCAGCTTTTCGGTACAGAATAGGAAATCCAGTCAGCGCCTAAAAATGATTGAAACCAGCGTCTGGGGCAGAATAGGCGCCTCTCGCCATCCACCCTATTCGCGTGAACTCGAAGAATTCTCGTGGAATGAACTCAGTTGATAAGTAGTTGACACTTGCGTGAATGTACGCGCGTGTGTGTGTTGTGTGCGTGTGTGTGATGTGTGTGTGGGGTGGAGAATTTGAGTGAGCCTACTTGACGAAGCCAAATGCGCTTATATACGTATCGTTGGTATATATTATGTTATATATATATATATATTTAGATGTATATACATTTTATTTTAGGGGTTCTGTGACTAATTCAGTTTGCAGAATGATTGTTTGATATTCATTGCATTCAGTCCCCGATTATACCGTATTATGGAGACCGTATTATAAACATTGCACCGTCACATCGTTCAGTACAGCTCCTTGTGCGGAGTTACATACTTTATCATCTCGACCGATAAGTTATCTCATAAGCCTTCCCATACCACAGTATATACTCACGCCATTGCGATAATGGTGGATGGCGAGAGGCGCCTATTCTGCCCCAGACGCTGGTTACAATCATTTTAGGCGCTGACTGAATTTCCTATTCTGTACCGAAAAGCTGGTATCAATCATTTTAGGCGCTGACTAGATTCCCTATTCCCCAACTAACAGCTGGTTTCAATAATTTTAGGCGCTGACTAGTTTCCCTATTCTCTACCAAACAGCTGGTTTCAATCATTTTAGGCGCTGACTAGTTTCCCTATTCTCTACCAAACAGCTGGTTTCAACCATTTTAGGCGCTGACTAAAAACCTGACTCCACACAGCTATTGGCATTTTTCCCCTTTAGCCATTTTCCCTATTCTCCCCTTTAGCAACGACAAATTTTTAGAAATTCAATTTGACCTGAAATTTTTCGAAAATAGTATTTCTTGGTTTAAACCTACCTACTAAAATCAACCCACTCTTTCATATCGTACCGTCAAAATTATTTTATCACGCTTACAGCAAAAAAATTCGGTTGGGTTTTTCCTGCCGCTGGCCTTTTCCCGCATTGGGTTTTTTCCCGACATGAAAAACCTTAATTTTTCCAAAAGGACGGTGCCTAGAGACAAACTATGCCTCATGTATCTAAGCTCGGAGCAAACCCTATAAATATAGTGTCAAAGTCGTGATATCCTAAACCAGCTGGAAGTTCAAGTTCAAAAAGGAGACTGGCATTTTTTTAGGGTTTTGAAAGTGGGGGGCTTCGCCCCCCCCCCCTGGGAGGGGAAGTGGGGGGGGGGGGAGCTTCCGAAAGGTGGGGGGGGCGAGCCAAAGGTAAAATATACCGAAATTTTTAGCGAAAAATTAGCCTTTTTAAGGTAAAAACGCAAACAAATCGCTGTTTTTAAGCTTAAAATTAGCTTATAAGGCCATAAATTAGCTAAGAATTGAGAAAATTTTTGAAAATTTGACCTCAAAAACCTAATGTTTTGACACTTTTGGGCGACCCCCAAAAACGTGGGCGGGGACTTGCCGAAAAGTGGGGGGGGGGGCTCCGAAAAGTGGAGGGGGAACCGAAAAGTGGGCCCCCCCACTAGAAAAATGCCAGGAGATGTGGTTTTCTGGCTTATTGCTAAAAATATCGAAACCCAAAACAACGTTCACCGTTCTTCCCCTACCGGTTCCTTGTTCTTACACTATTCGTCAGGCAGATCCTGTCTCTTCTGTGCTGCAATCAGTAAATGATACGATCGGAGACAAAGTTCGTGGTTGGGAGGCTAAGAGGGACCACGAAGCAGCGACGCCCGGTTGCCTGTTTGAACAGCTTGTCGTTTTCCTTCAAGTATTTTGTGATAAATGAGCACTTTTGTTTTCTTGTGAATGTTGTGGTATTTGTGATGACTATTTAAATATGATGTTTATGGTTTTTCATAATGTGCACCTTGTCTGTATTGTTTCAGTTAGCTCTGAAATATCATCCTGATAAAAATCCCGGTAATCCTGAAGCAGCGGAAAAGGTACACGGTCTGTTTGGTTTCTTTTTCCTTTTTGTGGATAAGATAATATAGTACGTCAAATAATGGCCGATTTTGCTCCAAAAAAATACCTAACAATTTTAAATATTCGAGGCCTAGGTTTACTTTAGGAGGGGGGTGCCCCCTCCCCACTTTTTGGCCCCCCAGACCCTTTCCCCCACTCGGCCCAACCCCCACTTTTTTGGGTTTCCCCAATTCACTATAAGGTGCCCAGACATTGCCAAATTTTAAGGATTTTTGGTCTAAATTTTCGAATTTTTGGTCTAAAATTGTCTGTTTTGCACTAAAACTTATATAATTTTTGAGCACTTTTTAGGTTAGTTTTATAGCAAGACATGTAGAAAACAGACTTTTTAAGCCCATTTTATCCCCCTACTGTTTGGCAAATCTTTTCAGCGTTTCTCAGCATCAAGTTTTGGGAAAAGTTCTTTCTTTTGAAAATGAAATGAAAATGAAATGCTATGATACGGAATCCGTGGTTTTGTTGTAGCAACTGCGATTTAATTTTCTAGTCACGTTCAGGCGCGTAGCCGGGGGCAGGCGAGGGGGCAGCCCACCCCCGAAATCGGAGTCCAAAAATAAATTTTTCAATGAGTAGCAGCAGCTTACAAGAATACAAGAATACAAGAATTTTATTTCCAAAGTTATAAGCAACGGAAAAGACAACGCAGACAGATTCACGATTTATTCAAGTATATATATGTACCAGCGATACAGACGGAAATACAATGCGTAGATATATTTTACTTATAAACACGTAGATACTTGCACAGTATACTTTTACAGCTTTTCAATCCTTCTTTAAAATCAAGGACGGTTCTGCTAAGAATAACGCGTTCAGGTAATGCATTCCAGGGACTTATTACTGGACAGGCAAAAGAAAATTTTAATAAATCAGTAGAAAACTTTGGGCATTTTAGTTTAAGCAAATGACCCCGACTTTCGTAAGGTAAGTACTTTCGTAAGCAAAGACAAAAAGCTCAGAAGGAGCTATAACAGTATATCCGAAAATTATCTTATATAATAATACCAAATCCACAAACATGCGTTCGAGCTCTAAAATGGTGAGACCAAGCAGTTCACACTGAGTTTTATAATTGTACTGGTTTAAATACACAAAAGAAGAACAGAAAGTAATTTGCA
Organism: Trissonchulus latispiculum; assembly: GCA_030248195.1. NCBI lineage: Eukaryota > Metazoa > Nematoda > Enoplea > Enoplida > Ironidae > Trissonchulus > Trissonchulus latispiculum. The sequence continues at coordinate 10,939 of JASAND010025292.1, forward strand.
CTTTTTCGATTTCCTTAATATCTTTTATAAGCCATGGATTCCAAATTTCAGAAGCGTAAAACAATATCGGTAGAACATAGGCTTTGTACAATTTAACTCTCACCGCAATATCATCAGATACAAAATTGCGAAAAATAAGAGATAAAACCGATCTTGCTTTGTTACACATTTTTGCGATATGAGTTGAGAATTTTAGATTATTTACCATCCAAACACCAAGATCTGTGTACCCTTCAACGCCCACAAGCACTTCACTTGCATAACTGTAATCGAATTTCGGATTATTACGACCGACATGCAAAATAACTGTTTTTTGGATCGAAACGGTTAACTGCCAATCAGACACCCATTTCTCAAAATTATTTAGCAAATTCTGTAGAACGTTTTGTCGATCGATACCAGAGACAAACATTTTTATATCATCCGCATAAGCACAACAACAATTATTATTGTTAAGGAAAAGAAACTCATTAATAAAAACCAAAAATAATGTCGGACCACATACTGAACCTTGTGGGACACCGCTAACTACAGTACTCCAGTTTGAAAACGATTCATTTAAACGAACCCTTTGTCGCCTTCCAGAGACAAAAGCAGATACAAGATTTAAAAATTTCCCAGAAAACCCATAAGACTCAAGCCTATGTATTAGTTTTGGAATTGAAAGGGAGTTGAAAGCCTTTTTCAAATCAATGTATACAATATCTAGAAGCAATTTAGAATCCATAGATTTTATCCAATTATTAGTACAATTCAATAGGTTAGTAACAGTTGATCTGCCCTTAAGGAAACCATGTTGATTTGATGCGATTATATTTCTATTTATACAATGCTTCATAACATTTCTATTTATCAAACAATCCAAAGGCCGTGCGGCACCACTGGTTAAAGAAATATCGCGATAATTATCAACAGAAGCTTTTGATCCCTTATTTTTATAGATCGCAGTTATGTTGGCATCTTTCCAGCCCTGAGGAACGGTACCCGTAAAATAACAAAAGTCTGTAATCAGGTATATAGGAAAAGCTAATTCAGCAGCAAATGTTTTATAAAATATATATGGAATATCCTCAGGCCCACTCACTAGTGTAGGCTTAAGCTTACACAAAACCTCATAGATATCTATAACATCAAACATAATCATATCACAACTAAACTGACATACATGATTCACTTCAGGTATAATTCCATTATCATCGGTGTAAACAGAGGAGAAAAAATTATTCAGCTTAAATAAGTGTTTCGGAAAATTTTCGCCTGCGGAGCTACTTTTGAATGAAAACATCCCAAAAACCACTAGATTTTTCATGATACGTTACTCCAACGATTCTGTTGCGGAAGAAGTTTCAGAGAATTTTGGCTTGCCCCAAATTTTTTCTGGCTACGCTAGTGGTCACGTTATCTGTACTTTCTAACCTTTAAATTGATGATACTTACTTTGTTCAAATGGGCTTTTCTACGTTGTATTTTGCTTTGGCTAACAGATACATGTTATTATGTAGGGGCGCGATAGCGCCCCTTAATATGGGTATAAAGGCGTCTGCGCGGCCCCTGGAGACCGTGTTGGCCTGGTGCCAGCTAAGTAGAGGTCCGGCGGTGGTAAAAAGGTTACCATCATAAACAACTCGAGTAGTACTACAAGTACCACCATACTTTTGGTTCGAATTCGAAACTTCGAATTTTTGCACTAGGCGATAGTTACCGTGCGTTTGTTTTTTTTCTCGGTGAATAACGCTTATTGGAAATGCATTTTACGGCTAAGTGTTGGAACGATGTGGGCATTTTGGCACCATACTACTATTATATGTTGGTAGACAGGATCCCCCCATGCTACCTTTTTTTGGTCATTTTGGCACCTGGCCAATTTTGGCTCTGTGCCAAGGTCCCAAAGTCGGACTTTCGTTATTTTACGCAAATTTTGGTCACACTTTTCTAGAACTGGGTAGAAGCTGGAGAGGTCTAGTATCTTTTGTTGAAAATTACCAGTAGGGGTGCATAAAGTAACGAGGGGGATTTTTGAATTTTGCTCCCTAGCTTTCAGGAGATGGGCCCAAACTTTGCATTTTTTTGGCCTGTTTGGGCGAAAAGTTTCCAAATTGTCCCACTTTTACTAGAAATGGCCTAAAAGTCACTAAAAATGGCGTTTTTCGGCCTTGGGGTGGTGCCCATATATAGTAAATCAGGGTCGCTGAAAACGATGAGCATACTGCCGATACCGCCCGAAGTGACCACTGGTCAGCATGGCTCTCGTGGTTCCTAGCCCAGGGTCAAAGTTGGGAAAACTCCCCCTAAACAGCGTTTTTCGGCGTTTTGGTCGGGGGCATATATAGTAAATCGACTACGCTCGTTTCAATGGGCATATCGCCGAAACCGACGGAAGTGACCACTGGTGACTACAGCCTATGGGGCCTATTGACCACTGGTCAAACGGCCTAAAACTGCGTTTTTCGGCGTTTTGGTCGGGGGCATATATAGTAAATCGACTACGCTCGTTTCAATGGGCATATCGTCGAAACCGACGGAAGTGACCACTGGTCACTACAGCCTATGGGGCCTATTGACCACTGGTCAAACGGCCTAAAACTGCGTTTTTCGGCGTTTTGGTCGGGGGCATATATAGTAAATCGACTACGCTCGTTTAGCATGGCACTGTTCAAGCTCCTTGTATCCATTACCGCATTGCTGGAAAGGGATCCTTTAAAATGACAGAAGGACAAGAAATAAAAATGCTCCTCTGGAGCATGAAAAAGTAATATGGGTGATGGTGAGGTTGCAAAATCAAGAGAGGACTAGTCTTTAAAATGCTTAATATGGGGCTAGGTTAAAAAATAGAAGAGGACTAGGTTGTGAGCGAATTAATATGGGCACAGCTTCGCCGAACAACCCATATTCGCGGGATTTCACGTTCCGTCTTAGCTTAGAGCTATCAATGTCAGTCAATAAAAAATTGAAGCAGTTGAATACTCATCGAATATAGCTGTTTGCATGTACTGTTAGACTAGCTGCTAGGAATATATACTTAAATTATCTTCATTTTGTTGTGTTGAAGTACCGCAGGCTCTACTACTAGGAGAGGTCTAAGGATATGATGCTAAAGCTATTGGTCCAAGTCAGGAGGAAATAGAAGATCGTGGGAGAGTCCTAAATTATTCTTGAATATAAATTTTCCGTATAAATGGACACGTAAAATGCGCTGGTTAAAGTCTAGCAAACTTAAACTGGACCAAAAGAGTGAATTTTGTGGAGAGTTTCTTATTCAAGTTAAGTATGACAATGTATATATTTTCTGAAAGCTCAGGCATCAGTGTTTTCAAAAATCTTAAAAAATTCTAAAATTTTAGAATTTCAATTTTCAGAAATTTTAGAAACTGTAGGAAAAGAAAAACTAAACGAAAAGTAGTCAAGTTTGGTATCAAAGGAAAGGTCTCGTTCAGGAGAACGCGAATATGTATCAATTATGCGGATTTGGGGCGGCACGTGGTTCCAGCGGGCCGATATCCCGAAAAATATAAGTTGCTGCAATCGCTACAAACTTGGGCTCATTTGAAAGCTCTCATCACGCTGAGTAAAAGTTATAATTGGGTCATCGCTCGAAAATGCTGTCTGTGAAAGTTATCCCCCTTTAAACCCCAAAAATGGGTAGTTTTGACACTTTTCGATGGTTTAATCCATGCTTGCGAAAGCTGTGAGCTAATCAAGTCAAGCCAGTGCGTTACATTTTGCGTCTCATCATTATACACAACTACGTGAAAGTTGCAGCTTTGGATCTTCATGCATGCGTAAGATAAGCTAATTTAAACAAACTTCAAAGGAACCGACATGGCGGCTTCTTTGATGTTTGTTTAAATTAGCTTATCTTACGCCTGCATGAAGATCCAAAGCTGCAATTTTTACGTAGTTGTGTGTAATGATGAGACGCAAAATGTAGCGCACTGGCTTAACTTGATTCAACACACAGCTTTCGCAAGCCTGGGTTAAACCCTCCAAAAGTGTCCAAACAGCCCATTTTTGGGGTTTAAAGGGGGATAACTTTCACAGACAGCATTTTCGAGCGATGACCCAATTATAACTTTTACTCAGCGTGATGAGAGCTTTCAAATGAGCCCAAGTTTGTAGCGATTGCAGCAACTTATATTTTTCGGGATATCGGCCCGCTGGAACCACGTGCCGCCCCAAATCCGCATAATTGATACATACGGTACATTTCACGGAAAGAGTGCCAGTTGGAGAAGTTTTAACAATTGGAGAAATATCGCCAACAAATGCCGATTTTCGCCAAAGTTGAAGTGAAGTCCAAACAGAATTGGCGAAAAGCCATTGTAAAAACCTTTTTCCTGAATAATTTCATACTTTTTCGCCAATATTGGCGAAAAGTCCGGACTGACTGGACAAATTTATTCTTCCAGTCAGTCCGGACTTTTCGCCAATATTGGCCAAAAAGTATGAAATTATTCAGGAAAAAGGTTTTTACAATGGCTTTTCGCCAATTCTGTTTGGACTTTACTTCAACTTTGGCGAAAATCACCAATGTTGGCGATATTTCTCCAATTTTTAAAACTTCTCCAACTGGCACTCTTTCCGTGAAATGTACCGTATTCGCGTTCTCCTGAACGAGACCTTTCCTTTGATACCAAACTTGACTACTTTTCGTTTAGTTTTTCTTTTCCTACAGTTTCTAAAATTTCTGAAAATTGTAATTCTAAAATTTTAGAATTTTTTTAAATTTTTGAAATCTCTGATACCTGAGTTTTCAGAAAATATATACATTGTCATACTTAACTTGAATAATAAACTCTCCACAAAATTCACTCTTTTGGTCCAGTTTAAGTTTGCTAGACTATAGTATGAAGCACTTATCAAAGAAAACGTTTGCTAAAATAAAAGTTCGAATAAAGCTCGAGCACATACCGTAGCTGTAGGTTATTTATGAACTATAAACTAAAGGTATCGTGGATATGCATAATAATTTACATTTACAAACCGCGAATATGGGGTGTTCGGCGAAGCTGTGCCCATATTAATTCGCTCACAACCTAGTCCTCTTCTATTTTTTAACCTAGCCCCATATTAAGCATTTTAAAGACTAGTCCTCTCTTGATTTTGCAACCTCACCATCACCCATATTACTTTTTCATGCTCCAGAGGAGCATTTTTATTTCTTGTAAGCTTGTTGTTAAGGCCTGTAATACATATATAATAATATACGGACGTTATGTTTTCTGAACGCTGATAATTTCGCTCTGAATTGGAGGTCTTGTTTTAGTTCAAAGAAATCAACCATGCCAATGCCGTTCTCTCTAATGAAACGAAGCGAAAAATTTATGACACCTATGGAGCCATGGGCCTGGAGGCGGCAGATCGATTTGGCGATGAAAATCTGGCAGCATTCCTTTTGCTCAAGAGTAAAGCGGCCAAAGTACGTATATATACCTACTTGGCTTCCTCCATGTTCCACAAGCATGTTTCAGACATTTTCTTGCTTTCATGACGCGCATAAGCATAAATTCAGACTGTATAACAGTATGCGATTTATGCCAGATATGGGTGGACCTGTGCCGCTTCCGAGCCCAGGCCCGGTAGTAGTATCGGCTCGACGTCTACTCTCTCTCCTCACGACCCTGGGCTTGATGTACAGTCCCGGCTGAAAGTAACCCACCCATTTGCTTGCGAGCAATTCGCGAGCAACTCGCGAAAATTCGTAGTACTTTTTGTGCTATGCTCGCGTCTGCTCGTAGCGTTTTCCATATGTGTTTACATTTTTTGTGTGTGTTTCCCGGATTTCAAAGTTTTTGTTAAAGTTCTTTGATGCAGTTGCAGCTGCGTACTGTGTTGAATTCTTATACAGTACTATTGAATAATGTGCACACGTATGAATGGGTATATCTGCATATAAGCGCACGCTTAAAATCATAAGCTTATATAGCTACATATAGCAAGCAAGGTAACTTCAGCTTGAAAACTGTATATACGTACAACAGTTATATACGAATGCTTACACATACGTTAGAATATGGGGTTCAACTTAGATGAAGTAAAATTGTTTTGACAAAATGTTCAAAAAGATTTTGAAAAAGAAAAGCAAAAACTAGTTGCTCGTACAAATTTGCGAGCACTTTTTGCTACTGTTCGCGAGCAATTCGCGAATTGCTCGCGAAAAAAGGAGGGTTAGTTTCAGCCGGGACTGTACATCTAGCTTTCTACAAAATGATCACTTGTTTTGGCATTTCTAACTGACAAAACATGATTTAAAACAACTGTATTAAATTTTTCCAAAGTTTGGGGTTGGATACCAGTCTTCCTCAATTGGATTTCAAATGGATTAGAAACTGGATTCAACCGGCTTTCAATTTCAATTTTCTAAGTTTTCCAGTACATCTGTAGTCACTGAACCTGTGTGAAAACGAAGTCAGAAGATACGGATTTTTCCTAAGCATCCATCTGTTAGATTTTTCTTTCTTTTGAAGGTTCTTTGATATGTCAAATTGTTGATTAATTATGCCCGCTTTAAACGTTTTCAACGTTTCAAGACTTCCACTGCCCACTTCGTCCACATCGACGTCCACTGTTTCAAAGACTGCTAACAGTTCTGTCGATAGATTCAACTCGGCATCATTTAATTTGATAATTATTTTGTTTCTTTGTTCTAGTTTTTCCTGATCTTTTGTGGCATTCTGACGGGTTGCTATTGTTGCTGCTGCTGTTGCTGTTGCTGTTTCAACTTTTGCTGCGGCCGATTTGCTCCCAAAATGCACGAATTTGATCCAGAAGCCTGGGAAGATGATGGAGATGATGAGGTTAGCAGAGGAAAATTAAAGTCTTAATTTCTAGTTTAGATTGCGTACGTCATATTATTATATACCTCAAGCATGGCTGTTTGGCGAAATGTTTCAATAGACTTGGTGTTTTTTGCCAAATCTATTCGGCTTTTTGACACCGCGAAAATCACCACTTTATAATACGTAGTTTGCCTCTGTCGCAAAAAGGGTTATGCTTTATGTCCTCTAAATAGATTACGCAAACGGTAGGTAAATACTAGGTAGGTAGGTATAGTTACTTCCCGCCCGCTAGCCGGTGAGCTTTCGCGAGGCCCCACAAAGGAGACATTTACAGTAAACTGTAAATGTAGGAAGCTTAACTCGGAGAGCCACCCCCTGTACTTTTAGTTTGTACAAGTAAGCCGAGCGGTACCATGACAGTGCTGACCAGGAGTCTAAATTCCTTATTTTTCAGGTCAGACCGCATGGCAGACCTCCTTTAACGCTCTTTCCCCTAAGTGGTCGCTGGTCACCGGATAGCAGGTCGGCATACCTGTCATGCTGATGTGAAAAGTTACCGTCCAGACAAATGAACATGTTTCCTGGGCAGCTAGCGTCCGTTGATCCAATTCTTCCAACAGGAGCCTTCAAACCCTATTCTGCTATGTATCTGTAACAGACTCATAATAAGGGGGGTACATCATAGAACATAATTACAGGGGGGGGGGCTGGTGGGAGGGGTGTAGGGGCTGATAAGAGGTGTTTCTTGTCCGACGGGACCTCAGACAACCAACACGTCCTATCGGGAAAGAACCGTCTACTCCCGGGCTTCAGTACACAGTCCGGGCTCGTATTCTGCTAGTAGCCCAGTGTGTCACAGGCGCAGTTAGCCCTGCGCTACTTGCACTGTCAAGGCTGGCTAGCCACGTGGGCAGACCCCCAAAGCCAACCACCCTCATCCTTTCTCAACCCGGGCTGGGGACCGGCTACGGTGGATTAGGCTGTATGGTCAGTGGCGGATACAATCCGCTGCCCCTTTCATGCCAGCACTGTAGTATAAAAACGAGATATAGTTAGATAAATATGAACAGAATAGTCCGTTCGTTAGACCGTCATAAAATTTGAATTTATGTGCCGAACATAAAAGCAGCAATGGCATCGCCGAAGCCATCACTCCCGATAGCTGAGAGCCACCAGCCACGGGTACGCAAACGGGTCACAGTTGTAGCACTGGCACATTCAAGATTATGAAATGAGAGAAAGGGATGAAATAATTCGCCCTTTCCTGGACGCCTGAAGAGAGGATGAGTCGGGAAATGTTGGAATCATTGAAATACCTGTTTTCTCGACACTGTTGAATTGGTGGGCTGAATTCTAGAGGCTATCCATTGATGTTGGGAGTTTTTCATGAAGCCTCCTCTCCCCCTCCTTAAAAATAACAGCCGCCCAATCTCTAGTATAGGCGTGCTGTCAACAAGAACTTTGCGATAATTCTTTCAAAAATTCAAACATTGATCATAATTTGTTTGTTTTAATTTTTATTGTGCAGGATGGAAAGCGACCCGGCCAGCCACCGAACGCTGATGAGGAGGTTGTGATCACAATTCAGCCCGTCTATGATCCGGACCGACCGGCCACTGACTCGGCGGCGGCCGCCGGGGACGCCTCTCCTTCGACGGACCGGCTGCTGAATCGGTCCTCCGCTGCCGAAAGATCTGGGACGACGACAGAACTCCCGCCCATTTCTTCGGCACCGATTGCCATGGGACCCCCGGTCATGTCTATGTCCCAGTCGGGGGCCTCTGGAAGTCCACCTCCACCGCCGTATTCCTCTGCGGTTGGGGAACGAACCAGTCTTTCCAGTGGTCCGACCACACCGGTAAATTATTACGGATCTTCCAGTGTTACAGAAACGCCCACTGTGACAGCCGCCACTGCCGTTTCTGATTCCCGTGATACGGATGATTCCGCCGTCTCTTAACATATATAGATCTATTTAGCAGTGATGAATGGTTTGATTCATTGATTGGTAGATGATGATTTTTGATTTCTGGGGTTCCGTTTGCGATTATAATACTCGCTTTTATAATTGGAGGAGTTTGGGAAGTTGTATTTATTCGGAAAATCTATATGCTTGGGGTAGTTTAGCCCGAACCCTTCCAAAATAAAAACTACTAATAGTTGGACTGGATTCTTATTTTTCAAAATTTATTCCTCCGTGAGCTGTGTGTGCAGATAGATGTTGCTCTATTTGTTTTAAAGAAAGCAGCTGTAACCAGGTTCGATACGGGGGGAGAAATGGGTCTGTTTCAGTTTTATCTCTCTTAACGTTGTGTGCCTTTTTGAACTGGTGCTTCTGTTATTTTTTGACGGTACCGGTTGTATGTGTACGTATTTGTGGGCATTAGTCTAATTTGCTTAAACACGTATGATTTTTCAAAACTAAGTGTTCAGCCTCTTCCTCAATTCCTCTGATACCATGTCTGTAGGGACGGAACCAGCCCCGGCTCAAGCATACTTAGGTATGAAACACTGAAGTGATCAAATTCTAGCACTTGATAGAACTTTGTATAGATGTTACCAAGATTAATACATATAGTACATTATATGCCACTAGGCACACTCTATGTTATCAGAGCAAAAGCTATGCTCTGTTCGCTAACGGCCCCCCGCAAATCAGTCCCTAGTACCTCTCCTAGTCCCTAGTGATCATTATGTACTCTTGATGTTACGTATCCAAATGTGAGAACTCGCTTTCACAGTCGCACCTTTGGCTGATGATCATCACTTTGTGATGACGAGTGCAACTTGCGTTAATATACGTGTATATATGTTCCATCAACTCGCTAGGTAGTTACGTACTCTACTCTGCATGCCGTCGAGCTAGAGTTGCAATTAAGTTAAGATTTAATGAATCGTGAATCTACGGTGGAATAGTGTTAGAAAATGACAGTAGGTAGTGTAGTAGTATCGTTCATTATTGGAGTCATTAGTGACAGAAGAGTGAACAGAACTCCGCATGAGAAAGATCTATCTGTTGTTTATGTTCTTTTCTGGATTGTTTCAGTATAAGACAACCAGCGTTTGATTTCTTCTGCGCATTCAACCTGGAAAACTTCTCTGGCACTGCATGAACGTCCACTTTATTTTGTTTGTCTCTTCTAGCCAACCTCAACCAGTCCTTATGCTTAACTTTAACTCTAAATTATGCACGCTTATTTTGTGTTGTGTCTCTTTTTGTTTTATTTTGATGGCTTTTTATTTGGCGTCGTTTCACTCTTACATTTTAGTCCTCATGCACGCACCGATTTTATTCATATTTTGTTTTCGGTGTCAAATTTTTTGCTGTTTCAGTTTTGCTGCTTCTTTGCTTTTGCTGAATCTATCTCCCTATCATAGAGTGGACGATATTTTCATGACATTAATTAAATTTTAAAGTTTAGGTCTGTTTGCTGCGTTTGAGGCTTTTCTAAGCTATTGACGGTGAACTCTGCAATGGTTTGGTGGTCATATGATAAATTTTTAGTTTTCACTGATACGGGCTCTAGGTTATATTGTAATGTACGTATGTACTACCTATGTACTTCAGATTTATTACAAGAAATAAAAATGCTCCTCTGGAGCATGAAAAAGTAATATGGGTGGTGGTGAGGTTGCGAAATCAAGAGAGGACTAGTCTTTAAAATGCTTAATATGGGGCTAGGTTAAAAAATAGAAGAGGACTAGGTTGTGAGCGAATTAATATGGGCACAGCTTCGCCGAACAACCCATATTCGCGGTTTGTAAAAATTATTATGCATATCCACGATACATTTGGTTTATAGTTCATAAATAACCTACAGCTACGGTATGTGCTCGAGCTTTATTCGAACTTTTATTTTAGCAAACGTTTTCTTCGAAAGTGCTTCATACTAACCAGCTCATTTTACGTATCCATTTATACGGAAAATTTATATTCAAGAATAAATTTGGACTCTCCCACGATTTTCTATTTCCTCCTGACTTGGACCAATAGCTTTAGCATCATATCCTTAGATCTCTCCTAGTAGTAGAGCCTGCGATAGTTCAACACAACAAAATAATGATAATTTACGTATATATTCCTAGTAGCTAGTTTAACAGTGCATGCAAACAGCTGTATTCGATGAGTACATATTTAACTGCTTAAATTTTTTATTGACTGATATTGATAGCTCTAAGCTAAGACGAAACGTGAAATCCCGCGAATATGTGTTGTTCGGCGAAGCTGTGCCCATATTAATTCGCTCACAACCTAGTCCTCTTCTATTTTTTAACCTAGCCCCATATTAAGCATTTTAAAGACTAGTCCTCTCTTGATTTCGCAACCTCACCACCACCCATATTACTTTTTCATGCTCCAGAGGAGCATTTTTATTTCTTGTCCTTCTGTCATTTTAAAGGATCCCTTTCCAGCAATGCGGTATATAATGGATACAAGGAGCTTGAACAGTGCCATGCTAAACGAGCGTAGTCGATTTACAATATATGCCCCCAACAAAACTCCGAAAAACGCTGTATTAAGGGGTTTGACCACTGGTCAATAGGCCCCATAGACCGTAGTGACCACTGGTCACTTCCCTCGACTTCGGCAATATGCCCATTGAAAGAAGCGTAGTCGATTTACAATATATGCCCCCCAACCAAAACGCCGAAAAACGCAGTTTTTCGCCGTTTGACCAGTGGTCAATAGGCCCCGTAGGCTGTAGTGACCAGTGGTCACTTCCGTCGGTTTCGGCAATATGCCCATTGAAACGAGGGTAGTCGATTTACTATATATGCCCCCAACCAAAACGCCGAAAAACGCTGTTTTGGGCCGTTTGACCAGTGGTCAATAGGCCCCATAGGCTGTAGTGACCAGTGGTCACTTCCGTCGGTTTCGGCGATATGCCCATTGAAACCAGCGTAGTCGATTTACTATATATGCCCTCGACCAAAACGCCGAAAAACGCAGTTTTAGGCCGTTTGACCAGTGGTCAATAGGCCCCATAGGCTGTAGTGACCAGTGGTCACTTCCGTCGGTTTCGGCGATATGCCCATTGAAACGAGCGTAGTCGATTTACTATATATGCCCACGACCAAAACGCCGAAAAACGCAGTTTTTGGCCGTTTGACCAGTGGTCAATAGGCCCCGTAGGCTGTAGTGACCAGTGGTCACTTCCGTCAGTTTCGGCGATATGCCCATTGAAACGAGCGTAGTCGATTTACTATATATGCCCCTGACCAAAACGCCGAAAAACGCAGTTTTAGGCCGTTTGAGCAGTGGTCAATAGGCCCCGTAGGCTGTAGTGACCAGTGGTCACTTCCGTCGGTTTCGGCGATATGCCCATTGAAAATATGCCGATATGGCGATATGCCCCCGACCAAAACGACGAAAAACGCTGTTTAGAGGGAGTTTTCCCAACTTTGACCCTGGGCGAGGAACCACGGGAGCCATGCTGACCAGTGGTCACTTCCGGCGGTATCGGCAATATGCTCATCGTTTTCAGCGACCCCGATTTACTATATATGGGTACCACCCCGAGGCCGAAAAACGCCATTTTTAGTGACTTTTAGGGCATTTCTAGTAAAAGTGGGACTTAGAAACTTTTCGCCCAAACAGGCCAAAAAATGCAAAGTTTGGGCCCATCTCCTGAAAGCTAGGGAGCAAAATTAAAAAATCCCCCTCGTTACTTTATGCACCCCTACTGGTAGTTTTCAACAAAAGATACTAGACCTCTCCAACTTCTACCCAGTTCTAGAAAAGTGTGACCAAAATTTGCGAAAAATAGCGAAAGTCCGACTTTGGGACCTTGGCACAGAGCCAAAATTGGCCAGGTGCCAAAATGACCAAAAAAAGGTAGCATGGGAGGATCCTGTCTACCAACATATAATAGTAGTATGGTGCCAAAATGCCCACATCGTTCCAACACTTAGCCGTAAAATGCATTTCCAATAAGCGTTATTCACCGAGAAAAAAAACAAACGCACGGTAACTATCGCCTAGTGCAAAAATTCGAAGCTTCGAATTCGAACCAAAAGTATGGTGGTACTTGTAGTACTACTCGAGTTGTTTACGGTGGTAACCTTTTTACCACCGCCTGACCTCTAATTAGCTGGCACCAGGCCAACACGGTCTCCATGGGGCCGCGCAGACCCCTTTATACCCATATTATGTAGGGGCGCTATCGCGCCCCTACATAATTTCTCCTTAATCATATGTTCATTGTTTGACTCCTGTGCGCGAATATCAACATAATGTTAGCTTTGACATTTTGCAGGCTGTGCAAACAGTGCCCACCTACTTTTATGGGTTTAGTGTATATGTATAGTATAATGTATAACCATGCTTAGTTATCTGAACATTGTTATATCACGATTTCCTGTTTTAGCATTTTCTGTGAGTTGTTGCAAAACCTAAATAAATTTGGTTTCTGCGTCAAAAGTGGCAATTTGTTTGAAAATGACAAAGTCTAACCTCTTTGTTCGATTGACGCTTTTCCTGAATTTTTAACGGATTTGTTTGTGTATATTGTTTTCATCATGCTTCCTAACCTTAGTTGTGCACATGTTATAAAGGTCCATGTTATATAGATTGTATTATTTCCTGTCTGTTAGGTATTGTATGATACAACAATAAATGTCTATGATCTAGCTTTGAACTAAGTATATACCACCTAAATCAGTATGAGCAAGCAGTTATATACATCCAGCGTACCACACCCACTCGTAGTTTCCCGTTCTAACCTTTACATACCTAATCTATTTAGGAAGGTAAGGAAAGGTAGCCTGTTAGGATTAATCCTATCTCCCCCGGAAGATTGATGAACGAGATCTGTATGCCTCCGTTTTGGGATATTAGCGAGCGGGCAATGATGAGCGTAATTTTTGTCTAGTTTATTGAATGATAAACTCTTAATTATAGGATGGATACACATAGGACATTTCTTTGGGTAGGTAGTCAACAGTCTTGAACGATGGACCCATTTTCGCCCCTCCCTCCAAATGTGTCTGCAGCCAACACTGAGAAATAACAGTGTAAGGAAAGTATTTACCAAAATATGTGGTTTCGTCGGTTCTTGATTATAATTTTATAAAATGATTTCTAGTCGACACAAATACGTGTCTTGGCGGCTCCACCACCTGCAACGAGCAAAACTTTTCAAAAGGGTCTCCAACAATTGAGTAGGTTCCGCGTACACCACTGATGGAACCGGGTCACTTTCGCTTGACCCGGTGACCCGTAGTGTTGTTTCAGTAGCCGATTTTAGTTTCAGTTTCAGTCGGTGGTTCCAAATAATTTCAGTCTCAGTCGGCAGATCAAATTAGTTTAAGTTTCAGTCGGCAACGTAAAATAATTAAAGTTTAGTTTCAGTCGGAATTTCAGTTTCAGTTCGCTTTAAAAAGAACGGTTTCCACCCTTCTGAGTTTACATAGAGCACAATTTGGTGTTTATTCAGTCTCTCCTGCAGCAGGACTAACTAAATAGAAGCTCAAAACATTCAAAATCTCAAGTTTTAAGAAAAGACTGAAACTAGTTTCAGTCCGAGTTTCAGTCTTTTGCCCAATATAGTTTCAGTTTCAGTCGGCTGACTAAAAATGTTTCAGTTTCAGTTTCAGGTCTCTTCTCAAAATAGTTTAAGTTTCAGTAACTGAAACTGAAACACGTACAAACTGAAACCTAGTTTCAGTTTCAGTTTCAGTGACTGAAACATCACTAGTGACCCGATGACCCGGTAACCCGGTTTTCCGGAAAATTCCAAAAGTTGCAAAAAAACTTTCGATTTTACCTAAGAACGCTAAATTTTTGGCGTCCATGTTCAATAACCACTTTGAAAAGAATGACATACATAGGTATGTTTTCTCTAGGTTTTCTTGAAATGAGTTTAATAGTAAAGCTGTAGTATTTTCTAAATTTATGCAGAAATTAGTCACAAAACCAATAATAATTCTTTCTCATTTATCCGTCTGTGAAATTTTGCAGGGCCTAAAATGAGTATATACATGTCTAAGTAGACGGAGTATATACTTAAAAATTTGGTTCATTACGTAGTGAGTTAAATTAAATTATTAATACTTTCAACGTGTGCCTTGGTTGCGAAAATAACTGACAGATTCAAATTACCTCAAGCTGCGAAAGTGCTAAAGACTAAAATGTAGAAAAATGCAAATTAATATTGTACATGGAACAAAAATTTACCGAAAATTTTAGTTTGGTAAGCCAAAAATTTCTAAAACTTGAGGTAAATTCAGAAAACCGGGTCAAGACCGGGTCGAAGCTCTTGACCCGGTGGCCCGGTCCAAAAAGTGACCCGAACTAACCCGGTGACCCTGTTCCATCGCTGACGTACCCTACCTAATCTTACAGACAGGAAATGACGATTGGCTGTTGCTAAGAGCTACAAAGCTCTTCTGTACTGTACCCTACTTTTCGGGAAAAGGTAAACTAGAAAAAATTCAGAAGTACGAATATTCTGATAAGTGAAAGTTAAATTTTCGAAATCTAAATCTGACAAATGAAAGTTACTTATTCTGACTAATGAAATTCTGTAAATATCTCCTGTGCCAAAGGTTTTTGGTGTCTTTGTTCCAGTTTTATCCAGATTTTTCCGGTTTTAACTGGATATCGCTATCGGGATTCGGGGGTACCCGAAGAAGGACAGGTAAATTTTTCGGGTGCCTATTTAAACACGACCCCCAAATTGCTTCCTTCAATCTGAGCTGCACTTCTCAAATGTGACCGTAGGAGTGGGTACGACGCTCTCCTAACATCTTGAGCATTGAATGACAAACCTAACCTCATTCCTAACATCTAGAATGACCCCATGAGAAAAAAAGCTTTATTGAGCATAAAGAAACAACATCAGACACTGTTTAAGAACTGATTTCTTGAGCTTCTGAGCCAGTGTTGTCAGTTTCTTCGATGGCCTTTCCCATACAGTGACAGAAGTTGTTCTCGTCACAGGTCATCTCCATTTCCATCGGAATTCCATCCACGTTCATGGCATCCACGATCTTGGCACAGAAATCGGCACAATCTTCGTTTACCGTTTCAGGAGTGCAAGGGGCGTTCTCCATATTCTTCATATCATCAACTGGATCGATCAGGACTTCTGAAACAAGAACGATTAAACAAAGAGTAATTAAGCTAATCAAATGTTTATATAAAAATCCTGCATTTTAAAAGTAATATCAACTAACAGAAACGATGTAATCCTTACCAGATAAACAGACAGCAACGAAGCAAGACAAGACGAAGATACAGGCAGCCTTCATGATTGAGAGATAGAAAAATGCTCAAAAATCGAAATGCAACAATTGAAAGCGTGAATGAATGAATAATTGAACGTGAGATTTGACAGCGTTTTATGCGCCCAAATTTGATTTGCATATGTGCCTAATTTGCATATTTCTAATACAGAAAGTGAGAAAGTAAACATAGTCGTATCTTCGAAGGGCCTTATGCTGTTGCCTTAATATTGATTGTTGAACTTTTAGAAAAAAATTGTGGCGATTTTGAAGCTTTTCTTGTTCCATTTTGAAACTTTGCTGGGTTACTTCTCTTGCTCTTTGCTGGGTTACTTCATATTGTGTAAAGCAATTTGCTTCATAACTTGCTCTTTGCTGGGTTACTTCATATTTTGTAAAGCAAACTTTTATCACCATTTATGATTCCAGTTCTAAAACTACTGTATATATCAGTATACTTTATACTTAAGCACAAAATTGCTTCTTATATGAAGCCTATTCGGAGTTGAGGAAAGGGATAAAAATCAATAAATTGATCAAGTTTCAAAAAATCATTACATGTGTTCACCCAAAAGTCTACTTGTAAGTTGTAAGCTTCTAACTTCTGCGGCTTGATTGATATTCTCTGGAAACCTGCCTTTTTGTTCACGAAAATGCTGTTCTTCGAGCGAAACACTAAACGTTAACTGGAGTAGAAAATGAACCTCTCCAGTTTATAATGAGTGATTTGTTACTGTTACTACATCTGCTACTAAGTGATCGGTTGTAAGCCTAGTTTTAAGTTAAACAAGTAGGCCCCAAAAGGGGCAGTATTCCTTTGTAGACCTTTTCTTTATTCAATTGTAAAATTGTTTTTGTAGAAAGCTCTAGGTTCTGTTAACAATTTCACTTGACTTCCCTCATCAGACAGAGCAAGCGATCGGTTGTAAGCCTAGTTTTAAGTTAAAAAAGACGTTTAGAAGAATCCAACACGGAGTCACGTAGCCGTTAGGTTTCAGTGATTGTAGTCTTACTTCGAAGCGACAAATTTTTTTAGGAGAACAGTTGATGACCATGACTCCTGAGCTTTTTTATGTACATACATAGGTATCTGGAGAAATTGGGGCCATACTAGTAGGTTAGGTACCCTGTTTTCATTAGATAAGTGACCATACCAATGACTGTTTTACGAATGGATAGTGGTGTCTAATCCAGGAACAGGCGCAAAAGTTCAAACAATAGCAGAATTATAAAGAAGGGATAATTTGTATTTCCTGGAACTGAATCAGGAGTATAATTTCATGAACAGGAACAGTATCAGACGATCAGTATTCGTTGAACCTGTAAACGTTTCTGATCGAGCAATCTAATTGGAATTGGGTGTCTAATAAGTTATGCTTCACTTACAGTGCCGTTTGAATTTGTGAGGATTCATTTCTCACCACTTGGAGTTCAGTAAGGGGAAAACTTTAAATTTCTTCTGTTTAGGTTAAAAAGGACAAATTACACTAATAAAGAGAGACTAGACATACAGCCGTAGTATATAGGATTGTTTTTCCTGCTGCGTCACGACGCAGCAGGTCTACTATAATCAGTTTTAGCAAGAGTAGTTTTAGAAATAATTTAACACAGCGACAGTGATATTCATACTCATGATATAAAATACACATGATGTGTGTTAGTAACTCTGGTTGCACGTAGATAATATGCAAATTAATTTTTGTAACAGAAGTAGCACGTCATTTAAAGCTAGATGCAAGAAATTGTACGCAGATTTGGAAACTCGTCAAACGGAAGAGATTATTTTGGGTATGTAATATTTGAGAACACTCGCATATTTGAGAGTTTGCAATTTGAACGAGATTCCTCAGTAACCAGTCGTGCAATCTCGTCACCGACTCACTGGGCCAGTTCGGGTCACTCTTTGGAGCGAGTCAACTGGCCAAGAGTTTTAACTTGGTCATAGCCACTGAGCTGTGTTCAGAGTGGAGACGGGGAATCCCACCAAAACCACAGCATTTGGCGACCCCCAGAGTTTTCGATTTTACTACTCCATCCCCCAATGTTTAGCTCAAAAATGGCAAAAATGGGCAAATGGGCAAATGGCAAAAAAACCAAAAATTTAGGGGGTGTTTAGCAATTTGTGTGAACTGTCCTCCCCTCCCGAGTCAACCCGCCTCCCACAAGTATTTTTCCAAGCCAAGGTCCTGACACGGTGTAACCTTTTTACCACAAGATTTGAAACTTTCTGCTTTCTATCAAAACGTCTAAAGTCAAAATGTCTAACGTTCATAACGTCTACCGACGAAACGTATAACGACGAAACGTCTACTGACAAAACGTCTAATTTTTCTAAAATTGTGTCACACGTTCAAAACGTCTAAACTTTCCCTCTAAACTAAACTTGGGCCTGGGCCAGTTTTCCTTTAGGTATGGATGGCAGGGTCTTTTGAAGTTCTGGCACTGTCCCAAATATACTTCTTATTTTCTGCATTAGCTTCAGTATTCGACTAGTCATTGACTATTCACTGATTAATTGCTGAGTACTGTTTACTGACTGTAATCAGTAAAGACGGTGCAGATTTCACTGATTAATTTCACTGATTACTTATATATTAATTCTAAGCTAAGGTTCTAAAATTACTAGAATTGAAATGTGTAATATAAATTGTACATTTTATAAATATTCTCAAGCCATTTGCTCATCCTAGCTTTTCAGAAATATTTAAAAACTAAACAAATTTAAAATGAAATAATAAAATAGACGTAGAGTTTAACTTAATGAGATTTTAAAAAATATACATTTACTTAAAAATAACACTAATCCTGATTAGCTTTCTTTAAACATGATTTTAGACGTTTTGAACGTGTGGCACAATTTTAGAAAAATTAGACGTTTTGTCAGTAGACGTTTCGTAGTTAGACGTTTCGTCGGTAGACGTTTATGAACGTTAGACGTTTTGACTTTAGACGTTTTGAACGGACACCATAATTGCAAAATCTAAAGGAATTGAAAAAATTTAGTCTGCCAAAAGATAACGCCATACTCTTTCTTGCATATTTGTGAAACAAAAATTATGTCCTTGTGTGACTGCTCATTTTTCTGACTGCTCACACAACAAGCACGTCAAGAATTTAGCCTTTGAGATGAAGTCAAAAATATTTTGTAGGAATTTGGGATATTATGTAAAAACGAGTCACCGGGTCAGTGCTTTTCCGGGTCACCGGGTCAGGCATAAGTTGCCCGATTCCATCACTGAATGCAGTCCAGTAGCATGCAAAGATTACTATTAACGTTGAAACCCATTAAATTGGATATGTGGTAGCAGCAGGTCCATGGTTTCCTATATGTAACCATTTCTTTCAGTGGAATTATGCACAAATCTAGATTAATTTTGCACAAAGCTATTGCTTGTTAAAATTATAGGCTAGCTTGAAAATCTTGAAACTTGAGTCAGATCAAAACTTAAATCCCAAACACTCTCACTTTGGAATTCTTATCCTGAAAACTAACCCCACCCCACCTCTGTTCCTGAAACTACATTGATTTCCGCTTTCCGTTACTGTTCTTGGACTTGTGCTTTGTTTTCTTCTGCTCCTGTTTTTTCCAGTGGTAAGTTATTAGTCAAAATGTGTTAATAGTAAACTGTGTCACAGATCACTACACTGTGCCCAATGAAGGCATCAGGGGAACGTCGTGGCTAGAGAACAGAATACAGATACACTGATCGCTTGACTCGATTAAGGCTAATCCTCCAGTTTTATATTGATAAGACAAATAAGCAAAAAGCGATACTACAGCAAAACATAAATATTATATACCGTGTTTCAGCAAAGGAATAAAATATTAACATACAACAATTATACAAACAGTCAATGCAATTGGGGTGAATTGTCACATATAACGAGTTAGGTTTAATAGTTCCTTAATCGGTCATTTTCATTCCATTAACTATGTTTGTTAACCAGCGATTTTTAATAAATGATTTTAATTACAGCTACCAGTCTGCTTCAAACCTCATGATAATAACAAATTTTTGATGTTGGAATTGCAGAAAAATTAGCCAATAATAATAATAATAATAATAATGAAATTAAACCAATCAGTTCTTATTAGAATGGCGATGAAATTAGCAATTTACTAAATATTTAATTATATATAGTTAATGTTAACAATTCAATTAACAAATATAGCATAAGTGAAGTGTAAAGAAATTGCTAACAAAGCTTCTAGCTTCATAACAATTCTACATCGCTAGTAGCTAGATAACAGGCATTAGAAAATTCCTGAAATTGTTAGCACTAAATTCCTTTCTTCATTGCCACAATGAACTCTAAAACAAAACCCAACTTTGATAGGTATAAAAGGTTCATCCTCCAACGGAGCAAAACAGACAAAGAAAGAGCAGGACCTCAGCAAGAGTGGGATTTCGACTTTGAATGAATTTGTTCAAGTCCGTCAAACAAAGGAGATATACTAGAATTGTTCTATTTCAGCCTTGTTCGTTCATATTAGTAGATCAATCTTAATTCTTATATAACTGGTCCACCTGGGGTCAGTGTTATCAACCTCTCAACCCAGGTTAAGCTGCTATTCGGGTTGACTCGGCTATCTTTAATTCATGCAGTTAACCCATGTTAGTGACTTAACCCCGGTTTAGACGCTGATAACGCGACTAAAACCGAGATCGATCAGGATCCGAATCCAAATCCATTTCCGAGTCAGGATCGACTGACTGAAAAGCAATCGGGCTTTTGGCCCTAAGTTCAGGATCAGGCTTAGAACTGGATCCTGAGGTCAGGATACGATGTGTAAAACAGGATCCACTTCAGGATTGGCTAGTAACTTCAGAACCGGCTTCTGGAATTGCTAAGCGATAACCGGGAAGAACTGGCCGCTCTTGAACTCTGGATTTAATCGTACGCCCATACCTGAAGCTACAGCCGATCCTGAAATAGATCCTGGCTTTTAGATACCCAACCCTGAACCCAGGAACCACTCTATAGCCCGATCCTGAATTCGGATTCCAACCCAGTTTGCGAAAATAAAAAGATTATGACCAACCCTCCCCTCCATCACATCACGAAATAATGACACATACTGGAATTGGCAATTCCTTTGCTTACCATCTTTGCTTATTTTTTCGTCTTTATTGGTGTCGGCTAGTTGGAACATTTTCTCGATTACATCAGGGGTGTAAATGTATTCTAGGCCCAATTTCTTTACAGCCGCGATCAGCTCTTGTCGGGTTAGAAATCCATCATTGTCTGTATCGAAGACCTAAAACGAGATCAATCAACTGTATGCTTGGGCTTTGGCTTTCATAAAACTAGATGGAATAGCGCAAAGGCAAATGCGTTCTATAAACGCAATTTGTCTTCGAATTTAAACTTATAAGCTTGGTTTGATTGTGCTTGCTCTGGTTGCTCAGTCGGTAAAGCTCGGTGTGGTACACCTAAGGCTGTGGGTTCGATCCTCTCCTAGGTCTGATGTTTTTGAGCCTGAGGTGTTAATATCCCTGTTTTACAAGTCAATAACAAACATAGTTTGACATGGAGGCCTTTAACACCTGTTTAATCGGTGCGGTGGTGACTAAAACCAAGAACATTAACTGGAACTGGAACAGGGAACAGACTCTATTTGTGATACGATCCGGTGCTTGGCATTGTAGCAGGTGACTGCATTTTATCTGCTTTTTGTTTCAGAGAGAAGATCAACGGCACAGGAGGCATGTACATGTATGGTCCCTCCTGTGTCCAACATATGTAACAACTGCCAAACTCAAAGAAATGTGTATTTTCAAAGGTTCATTTGCAAGCTAAAGTTGTCACAATTTCTTTATATTAAAATTGAAACAGATACATTTAGTTAAGAATTCTCAGGTTGTGATGGGATGATGGGATTTAAGAATAGCTGAGGAACTAAGTCCGATTTTTGAATGGAAAGACTAGTAGTTAGTCTTCTGCTATTCTGCAGTTATGTATAGTAACCTTTTGGTGCAGTCCACGGTGAAACAATAAGAAATATTCTGCTTACCGACTTTAATTCTGACGTAGTGATAGTCTTTAGAGAAAGGTACGTATTTGAACAGTTTCAGAAAAGACCCTACCCTATGTATAGGCTACGTGATGGAAATTTGGATAGACAAATAAATATTCCAAAACTTTAACCATCAACATATTTATTAAGTCCAGAGTCTAGCAATTCTAGTAAGGACAGACTTTTAGGTTAATCTCATACCTTGAAGACATCGGCATAGTTATCATCTGTGAGACTCATTCGTCGTTTTGTAGCAGTCATTGCCTTCAAAAATTCGTCCCATTCAATAGAACCATTCTCTAAATAATTCACAATATAAATTGCAATAAAAGGACTTATATGTTAGGATTAACCAGATTAAGATCAACGTTGAGCGGGACGTTACTTAGTGAGTCTACCCAACCCACTTGTGGAAGGAAGTTTAATCAGAAAATATCTTGGCATTAAATATCGAAAAAATGAATTAAGTAGATAAAAAATTTCCAGGAAAAAAGTTCTCTAGCCTCTGCTTTATGTCAGATCTAAGCGGATTGTACCGGGTAAACGTGATAAGATAAACTCGGTATTTGTGCACTGCGGCTGGCTTCATTTTAAATTAATCCGTTTAATCTGAAGAAATAGGTCCAATTTTTATTTCCTTAGGATATACCCACCAGCTTACAGCAGCCAATAAAAATGTGTTAGATGCCATGACCACAGAACATTTAGATTTTGGTTAACAGACTACTAAAAACTAAAAATAGTTGATTAAACAGGTAGGCTAGGTTTTGATGAATCAAAATTTTTCTGCGAATCTGAATCTGTTGCCTTGCCTCCCATATTTGCAGAAAAGATTTGAGAATGTTTAATTATTTTAATTATATTAAACGAGTGTCATTAAAACCTGCTGACTATTTTCTCCCACCACCCGGAAGACTGTGGGGAATCCTAATGAAACCTGACTGAGGATTGTTGCAAACATTTCATTCTGACCAGCAAAAGGGAAGCTAATGGGGTATTTTCCTTTTTAAAGTCTTTTCTTGTCTGGAAGTCCTAATGGGTTTCCTTGCCACTTTTCCCTTTTTCGGTGACACCCAATTAATGGGGACAAAATGTAACAGGTTGGGGAGAAAAAACATGGGTGGAAGAGTCTTTCTTCCCCGACAATGGTAGAAACTTGTGGAGCTTCTAGCTAATATTTTGACTGGAAATCTGTGAAGCCGTATCAATGAAACAGTACCTCGAGTATAGAATCTCCGTACATGTTGTCAAGAGTAGGAACAGGTAAGGGTTATGTCACTAGGCCTGCTCTATCGGAACAAAAACTATGCTTTGCACGCTAACGGCCAGACGACCTCCGCAAATCAGTTCCTACTTCCTGATCGAAACGAGGGTACACTGACGCTTACCGTATGTGCTTACGTTACGTGCTTAAGGGGGGGGGTCCATTTTTGGGTCATTTTTTCGACTTTCTCCGATTTCGTTGATTTTCATAGATGTAGTTTATTGTCCAAAAGGTATATCTTAACGAGTTTTTAAAACTACAGTAGTAACTCTTGCGGTTGTCGAGTAATTTCACCTCAAAGTTGAGGTTTCATGTGTTAAACATAGGAAATTCAAAAAGTTGTCATTTTTTGACTAACACGACTTGAGCGACTTCAAATTTGAATCCTTTACAAATTAATTAAAAAATTTTAAAGGCCTAAATTAAAATTCTAATTCCAGGTACCGCAGTTCAACATTTTAGCGTTATTTTAATGTATAATTTGTCCAGATTCATCAACGTTTGTCAGGAGATTTTTTTGGCGCACGCGAAAAATGACAACTTTTTGAAATTCCTATGTTTAACATATGAAATCTCAACTTTAAGGTGAAATTACTCGACAACCGTATGAGTTACGACTTTAGTTTTAAAAACTAGTTAAAATATACCATTTGGATAATAAAATATGTGAAAATCAGCGACATCGGAGAAAGTCGAAAAAAAATGACCCAAAAATGGACCCCCCCCCCTTAAGCTCGAAAACACAAGGAATATGTTGTTATAATTTGTGTCAGCTTCTAGCTACAGATCGTAGGCATAACTGACGAATTTGCTTTGTTGCCTAACTAGGGTCTGTTTTGCTGGTATGCTTAGTATAGCATACTCTTTCTATTATGCACTCTTATTATATTGCTTAATAAAAAAGCCTTCAGAATAATTTCATTTAAGTGTGTATGTGAAGTATGGTAGGTGCCACAACTGACAAGAAACCCTACGGGGCAAGAGAATTAATATGTCAACCCGCATTTTAATTTTTCCGGGTTTTTCCTTAAAACCCCCGAAATTTGGAAATCTAAGCTTACGGTCCTTATCAGCCTCCTTTATCATCTGCTCGACTTCGCCGTCGGTGGCTTTGAGTCCACAGGATTGAAGGGCCTCTTTGATCTCTGCCGCCGTGATCTTTCCATCCCGATTCTTGTCAAACAGTTCAAAGGCTTCTTTGTATTCTGCAAGAAAGAACAGAAATATATACTGAGTTTGACAAAAAAATAAATATTTTGCATTTACTTACAGAGTGAGGACGGATATAAAATTAAGACCTTAGAATGTGGTTAGATATTTGTACAGAAACAGATCAATTATTTGCGCGTTTTTGTAGATTGACATCGATCAAAACGGAGAGTTTTGCTATCTCATTGGTTGCCGGTCTTCCCACACCACCAAGAGTGCGGAATACGTTTTGTCGACCCCTCCATTAAACGGGGAGAAAGTATATAGCGTATTCCGGTGTAGCGAGCACCGTTACACAAGCTTATGACAGGAAGCCGCCAAGTGGTTTATTCTTCTTTTTTATTAATTATATAAGTATATATGGAATCCTGTAAACTCTTATTCTTAGGTATATGAGTGAGTAATTATATTGAGTTGGGTCACTTTACCTCGAAGTCTTTCGTCGTATTCGTGGGCAAAGCAAGAAAATGCACGAGAGCGCAACACTCGAAGATAAACGCCATAACAACAGTTATAGCTCATCATTTGATTAATACACCAAATTTGCAATCATGTTAACACGGAGCTACAGCCAGCTATCGTTACTAAAGATTATGGTAGAAAAAAGCTACATAATAGAAGTGTGGTCAGTTAATGTTGACCTTTGGGCAGACGGGATCCGTTAAATTTTTTAAACATTTAGGACATGGGTATTTCTCTTAAACTTATGTCAATCGCTATCAATAAGATTGTAGCAATTTGAGGCATTTATTTAAATACTGCCTGCGTAATAAACTCCACCGCTGCAGCTCCACCCAATCTGTTGTATTCTCGGTAAATTTCCAGCGGAGGAAACGGGATTGGATTCAGAAATGCCAATTTTTTAGAATCTAGACGTGACATGATCCTCTACTGGTAGTGTACAAAATCAGTGCTCTACGGAGGCTCAAACAGCTTTGTTCAGTATGTTCCATCAAATCAACTTTGAGTTTAGAAAAAAGTTAGAACTTTCAGATTTAAGAGTAGAGTGTGTGTGTTTGTCGATGTTTCTCCACCCCAAGACCGGTGCTTACCCCTTCCCAAACCGAATTTTTATCGTCTACCTTATGCTCCCCAGTTCTCCTCCAACACATGTTAAGTCGTCACTATGTGTATTACTTCTGCTCATTTTAGCTCATTCCTTTTGGGATTATATATGGCACCTAACTACACTCCTATCCTACATAAATAAACGTTGGCTGTTATAAACCAATCTAAACACATACAATCTCCAGTTATAAAAGAAGGAACCTTTATGTATAGTTTGAACCAGAAGTAAAGCTCTGAGTAAAGTTCATATAATGAAGTCAACAGCTAACCCCTAATGCTTTCAGTTTTTGGTTTTGGAGTCAGGTAACACTAACAGGATTAAGTCTTGTTTGACTTGCATTAGAAAGGGGGAGAGAGAAAAACAGCTTGGAAGAAATATTTGTTCCATCATGAATCTTAAGACTTGGTCGCGTTCAGGCATTAAGTTTGGAAAACAATTAATTTCATACTGAACTGTTATCGAGACTGAAAGTGAAAATTCGAAGTTTTGGCAACATTTCCAATTAGTGTTTCAAATATATATTTGTAAATATTCACATATATTTACGTAAAAGATTAGAAATTTGACAATTTCAAACATTCATAGAATCATTCCATAGTTTTGAATTTCCATCTGATCCGTTACAAGTTATATTTTTGAACTAATCTAGATTTGATCGATAAAAAAGATCCGATCCGATGCACCGACTTGATTTCAAACCGAAAGGAGAGATCGCTTTTGAGGAACCGCGTTCAATCTGCTATTCAGAAAACTGTCTTTCTGGGAAGGCTTCGTTGACCTTTTTACTGATTTACAGAATGGTAATAATAAATTGGATCTGTTGTAAAAGCCCTCGCATTGAAAATCGCAAAACATCATCAATCGAGCTGAAATCCAGTGTAGTATATTTTCGACCACGGTGAGTTTACTTATCACAACGAAAAAGTCTTGATTTCGCAAAACTCTATTCATGTTCGGCTACCCAGCCAACCCTTCCATTTCCAATACTTTCTCAGCAAAACTAAAGTCAAAATTTTTCGGTTCTCCTTGGCCATCGCGCATCGAACAACTAGAATTTCGCTAAATCGTACATTTTACATAAAATACACTCAGCGTGGTCGAAACTCCACCCACACCAAATTTCAACTCGATGTATGATGTTTGGCCACTTTCATTGCAAGGCGGGTGAAGACTTCTACACAAGATCCGGTCACCTTTGAACTGTGCGGAACAATCTGACCAGGATCGTTACAAACTGAGATATGAGTCAAGTGACAAGGGAGAAATTTTAGAATGTGTCAAAAAAATCTGAAAAGCAGTGCACAAAAGACGTCATAATATGAGAAACTATTCCACGGAGAAGTGGCATATGTTTGAGGACAGAACTCTCAGACATAGAAAATGTTTTGTCTCAGAAAGGATTGAATAAATTATTACCAGAAGAATTCTATGAGGGAATTGATAGGAACAATTACTAAAATTAATAAAATACTCTCCATCAGTCTATAATTTGCTACCTATACCGGTGCAAGATATGTGTTGCTTCTCACTCATTTACCCCGCAAAATACCAAAGTTTAATTATTTTCCTTGGACGCTTTTCCATTCTTGACTGTTCTACTTCTCAAAAATATTAGCTAAACTAAACTCTCTGACACTTCTGTGGCTAAAGATTAAACTGAATTCTATATCTGCAAAAATGCAATCAAAGTATTTGAAGGGTTGGCGGCAAAATTACCATCATCGATACACACTAAAAGAATACCCTACAAAACGCGTAGTTTAGATCTGATCTGATGGTTACATAGTTATCAAACTTAGATGTTGAAACAACAGTTAACTCTCTCACTGAGATTTTCTGGTGACCACAGAGCAATCTAAAAGCCAAGACATTAACTGATCGATTTGTGTTTTCAACTATGTACTCAATTGTTTTTTATGTACTATATACTATGTATGTAACTATGTAGTGTAACTATGTATGTACTTCAACTGTTTTTATTAATGTTTAACTCCCTTACTAATTTATAATAATATAAATATTTTGATTAACATACTTATTAATCTAGAAAACGGTGCTAACATTATTACATACCTTTGATTTCCGCTTCGCTTAGTTCCAGTATCTAAAAATAAATTGCAAACTGTAAGAGTTGATTAACCCATATTAACATACGTCAACTACAATTATTTGTCGTTTGGGGGGGGGGGCAAGAGGATACCCAGAAAGAGAGAACTTTAAACCTCAGGTCTGCAGCTTATACTTCAGCTTTTCTGGTTAAGACTAGAAAATAATGAATGAAGATTGACGAAAGACTGATGTCACTGCTGCATCTCAGAACCGAAAAATTAGATCAGTGGTGAAGATCGAACTCACAACATTCGGTTTAGAACGCCGACGCTCTACCAGTTCAACCACCAGAGTAACCCTATAGCGAAGCTTCACATAGGGTCTTTTTACGAGCTATACGAGATAAAAGAGTTAAAATTAACTCAATCCTTTTTGACCCAATCCCCACTCCTGCAGGGTCAAAGCTGTTACAATTTTGTAACTCTGCTTTCTGAAAAGACCCTTAGAAAGAATGTGAGAGGGAGAAGGGGGACCACGAACTGAGAAAATATACATCACATAGGTTGAAATCTATCTACAAAGCTTCAGGAGCCGCCCTGTCTACAGTTCTAAGTAAATCCTAACTCTAGAATCTGCCTACCTACCTCTTCAATTCGCTTTTTCTTGAAGGAATTCCCCATCTAACCTGTAAGGACGGAGGGATTAAATCAGCATGATTCTTTCTAGCCTGGAAAAGCTTAACGACTAACGCTCCTCGCAACAACAACTGTAATTAGTGAGTTCTGCTACGCAATTTTTGGTAGCTGTCAGAACAGACGGGAGAGATATAAAATGGAAAGATGAGAATAGCGTAAATTTCAGAGTCCCCCCGGGGGCAACCAATCAAGACGTGTAGTTTGCCTCTCCGTTCATTCTCTCATAAATAATGTAGACTCATAACGACATTTTCAGCACCCCCCACCCCTGTAACAGCTAGAATTATTTGGAATGTTATTAAGTTTCCGCTAATGAATATGCATTTATGGAATTTCATACGGCTAAAGCAGTCATAAACTTTACAAGCTTGAAAAGAAACAAGTTTAAAAATTAAGCTGTTTGTTGATATTGAAAAATTCGATCCCCCTCCGGCTCTGTAATGCTCTGGCTTTCCCTGTTACATAACTTTGAGTCCTGATAAAATGTTATGCATATGATAGAGGTGATAACTAAGGTAATTCTGATAAAAAATTAATGACGCCTGGTTGACAGGAATTTCCTACTTTTTTCTTCTGAATGACTGATTTTCTATCAGGTCAGAAATCGGCGAAACAAGTAATAAATTCTGACAAACATTTATGGACTGGACGTGAACCGAAATGGCATTTCCATTTTACATGCATAATTATAAATTGAGATGACTGTGCTGATAATGATACAGCCTCTTCGTAAGAGTCTAGGAAATGGGGAGCCTCCTTTTAAAATTTCCAAAGACCACAGGTGTTTTCGCGATTGTTCCATATAATCCTACTTTCATTCGCATTTTTTCGAATCTCCCCTTTTCTATGACTTTTCCGAAGGAGCTTTATTATGGCTATCACTGTAGAATGGTTTTTCCCGTCAACACAGCGGGAACTGGAATCGTTTAAAATGAATACAGAAACATAGTACAGAATTTGCCGAATTATCTATTCCGTCAAAGGACAGTCGGAACTTCATTTTTTAGCAACTATTGAACTTATTTATTACTCCAAATTGTAGTGAGAGTGTTGGAGAAAAAGGGAGCACGTAATCAGAGCTCCATTGTGCAACCGGTGTCTGGTTTTTGGAACAGATACCAGAAATCACCACTTGTGCCAAAGGGCAGCTGCGGGCATAAAAGGGTTAATGAATTTTAAACTGCATACTTCGTTGGAAAGAGTTTAACATGGTTGCATTTTTGGATCATATCAAACAAAGAAGGTTCCGCTAGTCACATGTTTTCAAAACCGGTAGGAGCTTATTCCATAATGCTGCTCCAGTCTCGAAAAATCGCTAATTTTTGGAAAGGATTGACCTGCTTTTCTTGGCCAAGCCAAAAATAATTAATTTTAGAAATATTTAAAATCCAAATTTAAAATTTTACTTTATCGTACTAATTTTTTATGTTAACTCTATGAGATCGTATCAAATACGTTTTCTTTCGCCAAGGGCCCATGGTATCAAGCATCACAAGTCCGGGTTGAACTCAACCCACTTTTGATGAAATCGGCACCAGATAAGGAAAGATGCGCAATTTAATGTTGAGACAGAGTTGGCGC
Source organism: Trissonchulus latispiculum (assembly GCA_030248195.1). Classification (NCBI taxonomy): domain Eukaryota; kingdom Metazoa; phylum Nematoda; class Enoplea; order Enoplida; family Ironidae; genus Trissonchulus; species Trissonchulus latispiculum. The sequence continues at coordinate 40,826 of JASAND010025292.1, forward strand.
CGGGTCCGGGTCCAAAACACTGAAGAAAACTGGATTTTGGTACATTTAGGGACGTTAAAACATTTTAACTTGTTCATTTCTTTTCCAATAAAAGTTGGGTGAACCATGTGTTAAGGCCGTTTTACACGATCAAAGTTTGATCAAAGTTTTCTTTGTCAAAAAACTTTGAGTCAAAGTTTAAGCGCCAAAGTCTTGCTTTCACACGTTCAAATATTTTGCGAAAAACTTTGAGAGTGGATGCTTCAAAATTGCGTTGTTTGTTATATTGTTTTGCATTGATTGTTTTTGCAATGACCGAGACGAAGTTTTCTTGGGTCTTTCCCATTATCCCCCCCACAGCTCTGAAGAAGTAACCGAAGAAGCACAATTTGAATGATTGAGTTGAAATTTGGTGGAGGTAGGTATTCGGACCTGCTGATTTCAAAAATACAAAAATTTTAAAATTTTAAAAATTGTTTTAAAAAACTTAAAATTTTAGTTTGGTAAGGGGGGACCAAGGGGAACCGAAAAATTTTATGAAAAACATTTTGCTGAAAACGTGTTGACAGGGGTTTTCTGGGGCGCTGATCACGAATCTGAAGTCCGTTTTTCGATTCAGCTTTTCGTTAGCTCAGGATAAGCTTACATCTTAAGCTTAAAACTTTAGCTTATATTAAGCTAACTAAAAGCTGAATCGAAAAACTGATTTCAGATTAGTGATTAGCGCCCCAGAAAACTCCTGTAAGCACGTTTTCAGCAAAATTTTTTTCAAAAAATTTTTCGGTTCCCCTTGGTCCCTCCCTCCTTTCCAAACTAAAATTTTAAATTTTTTAAAATTTTAAAATTTTTGTGTTTTTAAAATCAGCAGGTCCGAAAACCTACCTCCACCAAATTTCAACTCAATCCGCCAAATTGTGCTTCATCGGTACTTCTTCAGAGCTGTGGGGGGATAATGGGAAAGACCCGTTTTCTTAATAACTCTTTAAAACAAATACCGTTCTGATAGATTTTTAATTCTGATTTCGCGTCGATTATTCGGCACAAATTTGCAAAATTTCGGGGAATTTAAACTTTGTCTTAATTAAACTTACGCAAAAACAGTGTTTTTATCTCAGTGATTTTTAGATAGAAAATGATCTCTAGATTAAAGCTAGCACTTGCCAGCGCTATTGCCATTGCCTATTGCCAATTTAAACTTTGGCATCCTATATTGGCTTACACTGGGAAAAAAGTAGCTAACCCGTTCGTAGCCAGCTCCGCTTACCTAGACTTTGTGAAGTTACTAATTCTGCCGGTCGTCTCGCTTCTTGTAATTCTCAATTTCACACCCACAAGTTTAGTGTTAGGGATTTCCAGCTCATCGTTTCTTCCAAAAATCAGTAGTTAGCAGAAAATTATTTTGATGCAATAAGACACAAGTTGGTGATTCGAGATTCATAAATTGACTGGAAAATAAACACTACACTATATTCTTCTGGACTATTCCTGCATTCTGATTGGCTATTTGATCAAATTTCTTTGATGGAGTCGCTCTTCAAACAAGCAAACTTTGATGATTTGATCAAAGTTTGATGGTCACTTTGACGAGGTTTCACACCATCAAATTTTCGTCAAAGTATCGTTTCATCAAAGTTTGACAAAGAAAACTTTGATCAAACTTTGATCGTGTGAAACGGCCTTTAGCATTGAGATACAATGTTTAGTAGATGCCTAGCTGAGGTATTTCTTATCTATGTTGCTCTGCTGGGCTAGAACAAAATATATAACTAGAATTGGAAGTAGAAATATGATATAGTGTAAAATACATTTAACAAAACCTTATCACAGGTTTTATTCACACTATTACTGTAGTAAAGTTGCATTAAAATTTAAGACTGCAGTGAAGGTTTGAAATGCAAACTGGTTCTTTTTTAGATCCGGGTACTCGGATCCGGATCTGGACGGGTCCGGGTCCGCCCTAACGGGTCCGGGTCCTGGCCGGGTTTGACATTTTGGACCCGGAGCCAACTCTGTGTTGAGAAGCCTGTCACCCATACTACCACTGAAAGCTACAGCTAATAACAGAGCAGAAATAAATCACATTAGGCCAAACCGATTCCAAATATGTAGAGCACCAAGTCGATCCTTTTGGAACAGTAATAATCGCCGTGAAACTGACAACAGCAAACTATACTAAACTTGCCTCTGACTAGAGGCAACTCTGAATAGTAGACAAATATTTTTTCAAATTTGGCACAAAATTTAAATAAAGTATATATATTGTCTGGGAAAAGCTATATATTATTTGAATTCTCACTTACCGCAGGCATTTTAATAGGGGGGAAATCACACAAAAATCACGCAACGCTCTATAAAATTGCGAATTAGTCAACTGAAGTGTTCAGTTGAATCTGACTGGGCTCGACAATTTTATTGAATCAAATAGCTAGAGATAGGCAGAGTCAGAGAAAACCAGCATTTCTCCGTTCTAAAGGCTTCTAAGCTTTTCTAACGCCAAGCTTAATACAGAATCGTTGAAAAAATATATATCCAATCCACAGCTTTACTTGCATTCCAAAGCTAACAGTTACACATATAATGTAGGTATCTCTATTGGTGGAAGAAAACGTGGAAGCTAAAATTGCAGCTGCAGGTGAGCATTTAAAATGTGAATTTATGGAATAAAACGGCTGGCTGTTTGGGCAGAATGGGAATTTTAAAGTAGATACTATATAAACAGGAATTACTAAATGCATTTTTGAAAAGCTTAGAAATTTCAAAAATTCTAAATTCAAGATCACATGACAAACACGAGGAATACCTTTAAATGTTTATTGTCTCTCTTGCTTGATCTCTGATTCAAAAACTATACTTTTGTACAATTTAAGTTAATCTTTTTGGATCCAGTTTTCGTGAAGCTCAGTCCTCAGGACTGCGGACCCTGAGAAATACATACTAGTCTGACGAGGGGTCTCTCGTTGTCCTCGCGAAATCACTAATGCTTACACTAGTTTTAGTTTAGTTTTAAAACTAGTTCTCATTAATTACAATTACTGGGCACATTGAATTTAAATCTAAAATTAAAAAAATCAAAACGGTGTGCAGTTTTAGTGCCACTTATTTTGTTGCAGTTACAACGTCTGCTGATTGATGGACGATAGTCTTTTCCACTTTCGACTCTCAGCGAAACCAACATTTTTTTATTACTTTGTAAAATCCTTGTAAAATTTATTGTAGACAAACTAATGTGAGAAAAGGATGGATAGGGCATAGGAGTTCCATCTGAACCAATATTCGTCATAAGTTTCTTGAAAGAGAATAGATGAACTTAAATTTATTTTCAGTCGACCGTTGACTGCTAAAATAAATGTGAGCATTCCGGAAAAACTGTTTCGAAGCTCTAAGGCTTAAAAATTCTAACAGACAGCATATGACTAAGTTCGTCACTTCGGGTTGATGTTTAGGAGTATCCCATGTTGAAGATAGGACTCACAATTTCACCTGTTTGAACGAATATTAATTGCGTTCAGTCCATGTTAGTCCTGGGAATATTTTATTAGAAAAAGCTTAATCTCCAAGCTGTGCTATGAAAACCGTCAAAACTAGGGATATGAAACACTCAAGCTAATTGTCAATAAGTTTCCTCATCAAGTCCATTAATAGGATAGACTACAAAAAATGAAGTTTTACAGATAAACTTTATAAGGAGCGGAGCAAACTATAGCTCCTTTCCTCACTATATAATTCGCCTGAACTACTCAGGCTTTATGTTTATCCCTTTTGTGCGTATTTGCGTGTAGGTAAGGAAAGAATATGAGATATTTGGCTGAAATTTTGAACTTGTATATACATGGGATAGACTGAAGTAGTCCCGAACAACTGGGAAGCCCACCCCGAGGCGCTAAGTATTCGATCGATACGGTGGCATAATTACGGTGGTCTTACAGAAGGTCAAGGTGGGGCAAGTGTCGCAGAGAGGGAAATGACGTGGGGGGAACTGTCGTGGGGTCAAATTTCGTAGGGGCACGGGCAAGAGACGGCCTTCCAAAGTATATACCTCAATGCAGCTCGATGTTGAACACGAGCAAAAATTAGTATGCCACACTGCCACAGACAACCCATGGAATTATTGGGCGCTAGGATATGCAAATCAATCAACTAAGATGCGCACAAAAGGGATAAACATAAAGCCTGAGTAGTTCAGGCGAATTATATAGTGAGGAAAGGAGCTATAGTTTGCTCCGCTCCTTATAAAGTTTATCTGTACAACTTCATTTTTTCTAGTCTATCCTATTAATGGACTTGATGAGTACTTCTCTGACCCCACTTTAAGCCGTGACCAGATTCAAGAAGATCTTGATAGGGTATTAAAGTGGACTTCGGACAGACAGCTTAAGTTAGCCTCAAACAAGTGTTTTGTGCTGCATCTCGGTTTTGCAAACCCTCAATTGCCACATTACTTTGGCCTGCATGAGTTGGAGAAATTGCAAGACTTCAACGATCTTGGTGTAACTGTATCAAATAATTTGAGATCTACTTCCCCATTCAATGCATATAGCAGCAACTGCTTCTCAAAAAATAGGTTTACACTTTCATGTATTTCAGACTCGTGATACTGACTTTTTGCTAAAAATGTATCTTGTTTATATTCGTCCTAAGCTGGAATATGGTTCTGAAGTATGGTCGCCGTATTATTTACAAGACATAGATTATATTGAATGTGTGCAACGTCGCTTTACTAAACGTCTGCCAGGCTTAAAAATCTAACATACCTACTTGCAAAGACTCAAAAAGTTACATTTACAATCTCTAGAAGAACGAAGAATCATTAAAGACTTGATTATGGTGTACAAAATAGTTAATAATTTAGTGGAGCTAAAATTTTCGGACTTTTTCCAAATTAACTACTGTAACGCTACTCGAGGTCATCCGTTTAAATTCTATGTCAGCGTGCTCGTCTAGAAATCAGGAAATTTTTCTGTGATAGAATTGCTCCAATTTGGAATTATCTTGATTCTGATACAGTTTGTGCCTCCTCGCTGTGTGAATTTAAAAGGAACCTGAAGAATGTATGTTTAAGTCAATTTTTAAGTGGAGGGGGATTAGTAGTCGGATAAACGGCCCACCCTGTTCCTGCCAGCCTATTCTACACTTTCTGTTTTTGACGTTTATCTCTATATGTTACCGCCTGTAGACTTGACCTTGTATTTGCTCTTTTTGTTTTTGTACTAACTTTGTTCATTGGTTGGTGAATGAACTAAACTAAGATTTGATCCATGCCCCGGACACTTTTCTTCGCATATTTGAATCTTGATTTCAACGTTTCACACAATCGGAATCTTTATCGTTGCATATAAGTTTCCGCAAAAACTAATAGTCAAGTACATTAGAATAACTCCAGCCCCAGTCACAGCAGCAGAAAACGAAAACGTGAGAAGTTCTCAGTAAAACGAGACAGCGAAATGAAAATAAATACATAAACTCAACTATAGAGATGTGAGTCGAGTGGTCCAGCTACTGTGGTTAATGGTTTAAGCCCTGAAAATATTTCATGGGCTATTTCCTGAGCGCTTCTGCTCATTTCTGCCATTTTATATTAGTTGTTCTAGGAAAATTAACTTACATGCATCATCTTTAGGCTCTTCGATAAAGCAAATATGTAGTCAGCAGTTAAAATAAATTCCTCAGCAAACGGTTAAACTTCACTCTATGAAACTTCTAGTCTAGATAATATATTCCCACTTCGTCCAGACAATTAAAACAATCTAATATATATCCTATCTTATATATGAATGAAAAAATTAACGGAACTAAGCGTCGTTTAAGTATAAGTTGGCTTCACAAAAACTACTTCGTTTGAGCTAAGCCGTTTAAGTATACTTTTTGTGAATCTACCCTAAGATGTGCCCTGCCAGTATAACATCCCCGGTCCGAAAAGTTCCTTAATTTCGATTTCGTTCCGGTTCGATTTCATATTATAAATTGGTCTTTAAAAATACACTCTTGCTTAAACACATAAGTCATAATCACGGAATTAACGTATAAAATTTGAATACAGATTTAACTGAAAGAAGAAACTAATAAAATTAGGAAAGTTTTTCGACCTCATATCAGTTTTTTGATTTTCCAAAAAACTGTCTTGATGATTAGCAACTTTTACAAGAAAATTATCAACTAGAACTTTAAAAACCTGTTTACTCGAAACCCGAGAAACTGCGGATAAAGCCCCATGAGGGAGGATTCTAATTCAAATTTCTGCCATTCTTATTATGGGTTCGAAAAAGGACGGCCAAAAGTGGTTCGGGGAATTCCAGACTGGCAGACTTTGATTTTAGACTCGCTAATTTTTAACACTGGCGCCGAGCTGAGGCTATTAAGAGGTTTGTTATCCGAAAACAGGGTGAATTTTACATGAACATAGATAGACAGATTTCAACCGATTAGCTTTATGGTGAAAACGAACACTAAAAGGGGAGCTCTGAGAAGATTATTTCATCACCATATTTTTAAATCCCTTCACCAGCAGGCGAATATTTTCTCGCAATCTCTCCGTTAGAAATATTTTGCTGAGACTGAAACGTGCTCGATATAATTAAATGAATATTTATTTGTATGTACAGTACATACAGTATTGTTTGTGTATATGTCGGTAAAGCAAAACTGGAATTTCCAAAACAACAGCTTTTATTGTGAAGAGGCTTACTATTAATGTAAAATTACTGGCTACAGCCATGTACATATGTAATGTATAAGTTCGACATTCCTTGAAAATCCAGCCCAGCTAACTAATTAACTATCACTACATAACTAACCACAACTAAATACATAAAATACATAACTAAATAACGTACAACACAAATAAAAACATTGGCTGTTGTGTGTATTAAGTGTACCCCGACAGTGAATAAACTATTTTAAACTAGTTAAACAAATTTTAACTCTACTCTTTTAGTAGTTCTTTTACCTCGCGCGCGTACAGGTCCCGAGTCAATTTCAACCACAGCACAACATATCAACAAAACTTAGCAGCATTGTGTAAATTGACTGTAAACTAAAGGAAATGTAAAAGCAAATTAAACTATAACATTACACTCTATGTAAACAGAATGAATGCTCGTCTACAAACAAACAGCAATTTCATTAAAATACAATATAAATTGGGTTTACCGGAGTAGGCATCTATTTCGGGATGGAGTGGAGAATGAAATGAATCAATCAGCAGTGGAAAATGTTGGAACGCTGGCCTAAAATTCCTTTTCTAAGTGAAATGGGCACGGAAACAAAATTGGTAGGAGTGCGGGCAAGATTGACTGAATATTTGGCTGAAAAATTAATGAATTATGTCACGAAGAAATCAGGCTATCATCAAAACCAATCCGAGCCCATGGTCGACAACAGTATTTCGCTGAGAGGAAAAGACTTATGGTTGACTGAAATTTGACAGAAAAAGGGTGGAAGGGAAGTGCTCTTAATTTCACCTTCTGCTCAAAAGACAAATCAATGGTGAGCAAACAAAGTGGCCTCCTTCAAGAAGTGTTTCTTACACTTTGCTCGAACTCGGCTGGAGGGGAAAAGAGGCCTCTTTTGAAGCTACAATTGGTTCTGGATCTCTCCTGCTAGAAATAACAGAGGGTTTTCCCCCACTCAACAGATGCTCAGATTTTATAATGAGCTTTCTGTGTTTCATAGGAAGAAACTTTTTCTACAGAATATCTTCGTCTACAATTTCATTCAAGAACCAAAATGCAGTGACAGGAGGTGGTTGGCCAAAGGTTGGCCTAAAATGTCTAAATTTTAATTAGAAAAACTGGAGCTTTAGCAGCCATTCCTTGTTGTATTTGGGAGTCCCACAAAACAGAGACAGAACCTGGAACATCTACAAATATTTGCCATAAACACTGATTTTCAGAACGTAACATCTTTGATTTTTTAATCAATTTTGAAACTGAGACTATACCAAAATTGAATCTGAAGGTAACGGCACACTGTTGAAGAATATTCACAAACTCCAACCATTTGCCATTTGCAATCTTGTAAAGGAGATTCAAAGGTTCTTTAGCTTTGTTAAGTAGTAAACTGGGTGGCACAAGGAAATTGGGTATTTCAACTTTCAACTGAGTACATTTTCCACTTGCTTGGCATTAAATCAAAAACCATTATGGAGAATTAGCTGGATTAAGTTAAGCAGAACTTCTGAGAGCAAGTGCATCAAGTCCATTTGCGTTCATGAAGTGAATATGTAGGCCCTGGAAACGCTTAGCCTGACTTTACATGAATGTAAGTCTGTCGTGGGGATTTCAAATTAGCTCAGAACGACCTAATCTTAAACAGTTCATCCCTTGACTCTCATTCTTGTCCAATCTACTGCACGTCAAAAGATGTCCTTAGGATCCAGTAGGAAAAACAGGGCATACACATAATATGATGTAAATGACTGTCTCGGGGCCCGATTATACATTAACTGGAGGTCCAATTCTGGGGGTCTGCCCCGACCTCAGTGAAGGATCTACTCCTGAAAATGTCCAAAATTTTTATAGGGTCTGCTCGAACAGTAATTGCAAATTTTTAACGTTTTTTAGCTCAGGGCTTAGAATATCTAGGCTCTCACAGAGATCTAGACGACGAGATAGAAAATGTGACCCCCCCCAAGCCAGATTGACGTGTGGTTATTGGCCACTCGAGCCGCAGCTAAAGCTACCTCAGTCATCCTCAGGCCAAGTGCAGTTAACCCAACTGAGCTTGGCTCCCGCATATCAATAGCAATTAGGATGGAGGAAACTTAAACCAGCCCGCTTGGAAGGCCACGGGAAGGAAAACTAATAGGGATGGGCGCGGTAGCAAATTTCGTTCCTGCATACCGCGCTTTTTTGGTGCGGTTACCGCGCGGTTAACCGCGGTTTTTACCGCTTATTTTTGGCGGTAACCGCGGTTAAATCAAAACGCGGTTACCGCAGTCAAAGTAATTAATTCGTCCTAAAAACTTGTATCTACCACATTTTTCAGTTTACTGCTTTTAAAATAAAAACATATCAGCGGCTGCAGTAGTTTTCGTGTCGTTGGATCACCGTTTTGGTATTTCTTGCTCGCAGTTTTATTTCATTTCTATTTATTTATGGGAACGGAACAAAATTGCATATGAGCTGGAAAATTATCAGAAATTTTGGTTGCAATTTAAGAGGGGTTTATTTCTTGCTGAACTAGAAGTAAAATCCGTCATGATCGCTCTTTAATGTTTTCTGTCTGCGCATGTGGGAAATTTTGGTTCCGGAGAAATCATTCTTAAAGATTCACCGATCTATTTTTTTAAGAATCAAACTGCGATATAATTTATGAAGGCCTTTACAGAATACCTGACTTGACCGGTGAACTATGTACCGTATTATGCCAAACAGTGGCCCAACCAATAAAACTCCCATGGGCGTTTTTGGGGGGGGGGTGGGCGCTTTTTTGAATTTTTAGTGCTCGCGATCCTGAGCATTAAAACCACAAGTTTGTGAAGAAAGTAGCGACTGGTTAAGCAATTTCAAAGCTGTACAGGCGATGGTTATGCTCTTTGGATAGACCCGAGGGGAAGCTGACACTTGACAGGCAGCTTGTTTCGCAAAACTTACCAATTTTATCGAAAATTAACAATACAGCAATTATAAGCGGATTTTCAAAACGGGTTTTGAAAGGGGTCAAAAACCCATGCGTGTTTTTGGGTGGGCGCTTTTTTAGATTTCAAAAAATCCTAAGTTGGCTATTCCTGAAAAACGCCCATGGGCCACTCCTTAGCATAATACGGTGCATAGAACTCAGTCGGACAAGTTTTCAAAATTTCCCTTGGATTTAAAATTTAAACTAAATAAATTACAAAAGTTTTATTAGTTTAATCATTTTACAACTAACAATTTCCATAACTAACTAACAATAGTAAATGAAATAGTAAAATTAAAATCCTGTGGCTGGGTTAGTGACTGCAAAGACTGTGTTTAGACTCAGCCGCTCAGCGCTAACAATGCTAACAATGTTGTAATTGCGAGTGTATGCATGCATATCAAGTCTGCCACAGTAGCAAAGCAGAACGAGGTGCCAGAAGTTTGCAAAAATTCCGGAATATAAAATATTTCGGCTACGTTTGCATTGTTGAGAAAATCGTATAGAAAGTAAGGTAAATTTGCGTTTTTCAAGCAAAAAACATAATAACAAGCAAGATTGTCTGCAAAAGGTTAAAAGTTTTGTCTTACACTTTAGGAAATTGTAGGCCTGCTGCGCAGCAAATTTAGGATTAGCAGACGATGTCTATAAATGGGAAGCAGGGGGAAGTGCGGTTGCATGAATGCGGTGCTGTTGAATCTCTTTGTGTCTTAATGCATGAAAAAGTCAACTGATCCTTTTCTGATAAGATCAACATGAGCAATATGGCGTGGAGACAGGATTTTATCTATATGTTCCTGAGTATATATAGTATAAAGTATATAATAAACTATATAAAATAAATTATATAACGCAGAAGGACTTTCGCTACCAAAGTGAACAGGTTTGCAATAAGTGCTTATTAGATCCTTTTCAAGTCAACTACAGGAAAACTTAAACCAGCACAATTTTAAAATAAATAGTAGCTTCAACCGATATTTTTGTCTGCTGATCAGTTATCTTCTTTAAACTAGTTTTCACTGTGCCAACTTCGAAGACTAGAGTGCAGACAGAATGCAACTGGTTTTTCAACACAAAATTAAGCCTTTGTTGACATTAGAAAATCCACATGTTAAAGATGCGCAGCCTATCTTCACTGGCTTACACGCTATCATGCTTCAACTGTTAATTTGTGTGTAGGAAATGCAAAAGTTGCCCCCGGAGCAACTTTAAGAGACCTGCTGCGTTGAGGCGCAGCAGGAAAAATAGCGGTTTTCCCGCGGTTATCAGAATCGGCGGTAACCGCAATAACCGCGCGGTTTTTGCTGCCTTACCGCATACCGCAGGTCTGCGGTTACCGCTGCGGTAACCGCGGTAAAACCGCACCACTGCCCATCCCTACAAACTAACGGCACAGAAGAATGCAATTTTAACGTTTTTAACCAAAACTTAGTATCTAAAATGACGATTTTCAAACAATTTCTGAAAAAATCGCGAAAATTTTCTAAAACTACTATTAGAGTCTGCGCTTTTTCCCTTTTTGTTGAGGGGGTCTACCCGCTTTTTGTGTGTCTGGCGGTTTTTTCACCCCGCCCATTCCTCCACGTTTAATCCTATGCGCCCGACCAGAACAAAAATATTATTAAATCGGCCCTGACCGTCACGTGCGTTCTTTGGGTGCACCAGAGTTGTATGCGGGTCGATTTGGGTACCCTCAATTTTTACGGCCCGTGCCCGGCCCGCAACCCGCACTTTATGACCGCTGCCCGCATCA
>JASAND010025293.1:0-60361 GCA_030248195.1 Trissonchulus latispiculum
ATAGTTTGCCAACAAGTTTTGCTTTATCCAATGTTTTGTCAAGATTGCTTCATCCATGGAAAAATTACGTAGAAAATCCCGGTAGTGGTACTACCACCTTAAGGCGTTGGTTTCCTTTCGGGAATTTTTGACCCATACAGCTTTAATCCTTTACGAAAATAGCTAAAACTTTCGAAATAACCTATCTTCGTGCTCTTTCTCATGAGACCAGTCCCGTTTTTTTAGGCGAAAAGATAAGAAAGTTTTGGTTTCTGGCCTTGAGGTAGCGCTTGCATTATCGGGATTATTGATGTAAGATTTGGACAGATTGTTCAATTTTGAGGAAATACTAAGCAAGTCTAGTCTGACTAGAGGGCTATCTTGTGACAAAGTTTCGCCTCCCGGATTTACATTGAGTGTGCAAACGGTCAACGTAATCCAGCTATATATTCAACCACTTGTAATTTTTGTTAGAAACCACGTACAGAAGAGATATGTACATCATTTTAAAGCGCTTTTTGTGCTCTTTCACATGGCAGGGCAAAATTTAATATACAAAGCGTAAATAAAATTTTGATTATTTGCGCATGCGCAAAGCCACGATGGTAGCTAGCCAATTTATGCACTCTCTAACACCAAGATTTTGTGCAAAGATAGTTAGCCAACCAAACTTGCTTTACTCAATGCTTTGTCAAGATTGGTTCATGCTTCATCCATGCTTCATCCATGGAAAAATTACTTAGGAAATCCCGTTGTGGTACTACCACCTTAAGAACCACCATTGATCCGGTGCTGTCACGAACTGTCTCTGCCTCAAAGATTCTGCTACACTCCGAATTACTGAAGTACCTACAGTACTGATTCCAATTATCCTGACTAGACTGAACGCGTCCGGCTCCAAAATATCGCAATAATCCGATTACGAACTGAATTCACCACTTATAGCGATCAGAGGCAGACTGACTTCCTCAGGCGAGAAGTCCGTTGATTCTGCACCTGAATCAAATGGGTTAAAGCCCATTAGTTATACGGTTATGGTGCAGGAATCGAACCCAGCAACCATTATTCACTCTTTCGGCTTTCGGATTTTGAGAACGAATTTGTTGTGGAAATCGTTAAAGTGTGTTAAGTTTGTCAGAATTGAATCGAAATTCCTTAGTGTTTCTGACGTAATTTCTGAATTTTAGAGTTAAGCCTGCGCAATGCGAGTATTAAAGCGATTTTCTGCACTGTTGTGTAGGAAATCGTGATTAAAGCCTGTTTTTGTTACATACATTCTGCTTTTGTATCATTTTGTACGGTTTGCTTACTTTTATGAGTCAGTATTGCTTGTGTCTGTCTTGCGGGACAGTCGGGTGTACCCGACTGCTCCCCTATCTCCTGTAGTGTGCTGCCATTGCTCTTTCGCAAGTATGTCGGCCAGAGTACATTTAATATTGTGTGCTTGTTATAATTGTGTATGTGTTAGTGTAGTGTACCGTCCTTGTGCCTATGTTTATAATAAATATAACTTGTAATTTGTAGTTTCTAGGGTTGTTAGGTTTAGTCTGGTTAGCTTACGTAGCATTTCTATAGAGTTACATCTATTGGCGAGGCTTCCCCAGGACTGGCTGTCCCGAAACCAGGCGTGTTATTCATTGAGGGCGCAATCCTAGTAGTGGCTTGCACTGTTTGTTCGGCATTCCCCCAAATTTGGCAAGTGTTTTGTGTAGGTAGGATCTATACTTGCCAGACAGTACGCCTTTAGCGTTGTTATTTTCTTGTTTCATCACTGTGTGCCTATACATATATATGTGTGAGTTTTCGCTGATCACTCAAGCTCGCAGTTGCCCGATTTGCACTTTTCGGGGGGAGGGGTACTGGTGTATAACATTTATGTCTTGGATGAGCTTATCGCCACCACTCCAATACGTTGCTTATCGCCACCACTCCAATTTTTCTGTATTCATTTACATATATGCTACACCTTTTTAGTCAACCTTAATTGGCTGTCTAGCCTGTACTTTTTCTTCCATGTTTTCAGATCTGGGCCGACTTCACATCAGTTTCTCGACGGAAGTTTCTGGATCACTTTTATCCTTCCTGTTTCTCTACAATTATGGCTGGTATTCGGCCACTATCAGTCGTCTCTGCGTACTACTCTAGCATTACGAACAATCAGTCTCGTCGAGAAGTCTACCCTGGCCCCTATGGTATTCAACGTCCCTTGGGCCCTATTAACGTGGTCAGCTATCCGTCATTGTTACGATTGACGAGGCACTCTTGGGTCCAATGCTATTGGAACTAGCACTAGTTTATTCTCTGGCTTTATCTGGACGCTTCGTAATTTCCGGTATCTCCTTCAACCGATACGGCAATGCACGGACTGTTTGGGTGTCGCCGCATTTATCCGGTGGCACGTCATCCTGCACTGGTGGGTCTCTTTAATCAAGGGACCCTCCTACGCCTCCGACCAGTACTGTTTCCTAGGCTCCCGGCATGTCGCTGCGAGCTGATAACAAGAGCAGGCCGGTTCGTGAGCGTGTGAGCACTCCATCTCAGCCTTTTATCTAGCTACATCTATTGGCCAGGCTCCCTCAGGACTGGCTCTCCCCAAGCCAGGCGTGTTATCCATTGTGGGCGCAATCCTAGTAGTGGCTTGCACTGTTTGTTCGGCATTCCCGCTACATTGATTTGGGTCGTGTGTCAGCAATGGTACCCCTAAAGGAACCACCACCTTAACAGGCCTCCTAGTTTAACGCGACACTCTGATTTTAGCCATATTCTAATTATAATTCTAACTTGAACAAGCTATGAACTGAAATTTAAAAATGTACTTATGGTATAGATTGAGTAATCAGCTGCAGCTTGCATTTACGCAAAAGAGGACTGGACATGAAAAGAAATGTACGCAAACAGACATATAAAAGGATTCATGATAACTTTGTATATTATCTTGAATATATTTATGAAAATATGGGGGTCGGGGGACGAATTCATTTTGAATCAATGATTAACATTCTTAAATGCATGCCCAACTTGCAGCAGACATGAACCAATAATACATAATGTATGCATGTAGAAAGTTTGTTTCAATTTTGCAGGTTAAGAAAATGGGGCAAATGTTCTTGAAATCTCTTAAAAATATAGGCTTACACCTGCTTTGAGGATGCACAGGGATAAGAACAAATAAGAATAAATGTAAATAAACGCATTTTATTCATATTTTATTCCGAAATAAGTTTGGTCAAGAGTCTATAATACCAAGAGTGAGAAGCTTGGCCTTTCCTAATGGAAATGGCCTGCGAGATGCTCGGCACATTAAGGCCGAAATCTCGGGGGGGGGGGTACCACTTACCATTGTTCAGCATGTGTTTATATGCGTTTGAACTAAAACGTATCTGATTGGCTAATCGCCTACCTTATGTCAAATTTACGTGTATAAGCGGACCCCCCTCCGAGATCTCGGGGGGGTCCCGCTTAGCGTTGTTAAGCGTGTGTTTATATGCGATTGAACTGAAATGTATTTGATTGGCTACTTAGCTGCCATAGTCCTCATCAGTGCAGTTCAGTTCGACTGCATATAAACACACGCTTAACAATGCTAAGCGGGACCCCCCCCCCCCCGAGATCTCTGAGGGGGTCCGCTTATAAACGTAAATTTGACATAAGGTAGGCGATTAGCCAATCAGATGCGTTTTAGTTCAAACGCATATAAACACATGCTGAACAATGGTATATAAGTGGTACACCCCCCCCGAGATTTCGGCCTTAATGTGCCGAGCATCTCGCAGGCCATTTAAATTAGGAAGGGCCAAGCTTCCCACTCTTGGTATTCTAGACTCTTGGTTTGGTCAATTCTCCTAATCTAATCTTATTCTTATTCTTATTCTTATTCTTATTTGGTGCAATGGTATTCTTGCTATTCCAATTTTATTCCAGAATAAAATCGGAATAAACCTATTCTAGTCATTTTCTTATTTAGGGCAATCGGCTGATCACAATAGCTTGCTGGGTCTCTTGCGCTCCCCCCCCCCCAGCCGAGTACTTGCCCTTATAATTAGGTGTCTGGTCTGGTGTCTGCTCTGTTCACGCTCTCCAAGAGAAAACTGAAAATTTACCTCTACTGTATGCTTTAATAGGTAATAATTTACCTCTACCGTAAGGCTCTACTCCTTACGAAACTAAGCTAAAATGGTGTAAAAATGATATAGACCTCCAGCAGGTCCCTGAAAATTGATCAAATGCCCAATCTGATTACTCTTTTTGAAAGTACTAGGAGAACATTAAATTAAATTGCTATCACCGGAAAGGCATGTTTTAGGAGGACAGCGCTTCGTGGTCACTGCTTGTTTGTTGTTCAAATCCAACTCCTCAAGCCTCGTCCCTACTTTTAGTGGCTGTTTTCGCAAGCGGATTTTGACCCATGTATGTATACTGTATAATATCAAGAGTACATAATACATAAGAGTATGACAGCAGGCATACTCTATGTATTATCAGCTTGGCACATCCTCTGCACGCTAACGGCTGACCCCCCCCCCCCCCGCAAATTGGACCCTTCACTTCAAAAGAATTCGCGCGCTATACTTGTGTGTTAAAGCTCGAAGCAGACACAAAATTCGCGCACGTACTGCTTGTGTTTTCGAGCTTTAACACACAAGCATAGAGCGAGTGAGCGTACCCCCGTTTCGACTGGGTACCAATTTGCGGGGGGGGGGGTCACTGGGGTCCAATTTGCGGGGGGGGGGGGGGTCAGCCGTTAGCGTGCAGAGGATGTGTCAAGCTGATAATACATAGAGTATGCCTGCTGTCTAATATGTACTGTACATGTGAATTTTTATCAATCCGGGACACTGTCATAATCATGGATTTCAGTCTCGTTACCATTTCTGTGTAAAGGGACAAGCTTAGTTTGCCTCAATGCTTCATAATATATTCTTAAGCTGTCACAAATTATGACTGAATAAGACAGCAGAATTGTGTTGGCTTATATTACGCACGTCAAGAACAGCTTTCCAGCTAGAAGTATTTTGCTTTCCTAGGAACTTTAACACAGCTAGTTTTTCATATGTCTGGGTTTCTTCGTTAAACTGTGTTTAGCTTCTACTGCTGGGCTCGGCTGACGTTATGTTGTTTACGATCGTAAAGCATTGCTTTTACTTGCTTTCTCCTGTTATCGGTCTGCAAGCTTTACCGAATATTTTTGCTGGTAGACCACATGTCACCCAGTAGGGTTTACGTTGCTATTTTTCCACGAGTTTATTGCACAAATATTTAAAATTGTTAAAAGAACAGGTTTTCATCGATGTAATCTATCAGCAAACCGAAAAGAGAAGAACTGTAAGGTACTTTAAGCACCGAAAGGACTAGAACCAACTTTAATTAAGCAGAAATTTGCCGAGTCCTGTAACTGAATTATAATCCCACTCTTGTTTGCTATCACTGACTGTCTGGTGCCTAATGTCTTTTCTGAATTTGATTGAAATGAGTGGTTTAGGCAATCAGTATAAAATATAACCTTCATAAAACCATAAGCTGCAGTTTTGGTTGTAATATCATCAGCAGCAACGACGACTAGCTAATGTTAAACAAAACACTCATCCTCAGCCTGGAAATGTATTAGTTCAGCGCAAGTGACGTATTTTAGAGGTTCTGCTAATTGGTAGTGTCGAAGGTCTCACGAAACCCTAAAAGCATAACTTAATTAAGCTCGCCAATTCTGGATAAGTTGAACGCAGCAGGCAGTGCAGCCGTGAAGCGCCATCAAAACTGCTGTCAAGGTGTAGGGAGGGACGTTCCAGTCAAACTCAAGAATTGGCTTTCTGTTTAAAATTACGAAGCTCAACTCCAGAGATTTTCAATTTCAATCATGATTGACTGTGAATAGAATAAGGCAGACGGAAGAACTGTTTCATGAATTTAATATATAAGATCTGCATAAGAACTCTGGTGGGAAATTGACGTAGGTGGCCACGCAATTAGTCATTCTGAGGATGTGAGACTGCCTATATAAATTGTTCAGAAGACCCTTTATCACGCGCACGGAGCAGAAGAGGAAAAGAAGAAGAAGAAGAAGAAGGAGCAGAGATTTTCTTGTTAGCTGCTAACCTCAACACTTTGCAATGTAATTCGACCGTTGATTTTCAACTTCTACACGTTGTCAGTAAAAATTAAAGGAAGCAATCTGAACTAACTTTTTTAAGTCTAATTTAATTTAGTTGGTAACTAGACATTGAAAAATTTTAATCGACCATGGGTTGATTTCACGAGTCACATATTTCAATGATATGTCTATTCAACCCAAAAATTAATATAATATTTATAAGTTATCAATAACGAATCTGTTGACTAATTTAAATATCTAAACCACGGATCTCTTTAGATGTATTATGCGATCACAAGAGCAAAGAAGCTTCCTGACAGATATGTTTTTAGAATTTTTATCCTAATATGGTTTTAGAATTTTTATCCTAATTGTGAGCGAATGCATAATTGGAATTTGCAAACTTTTGTGGTCTACCTACTTTGAATTAGGCCTATATTAGTGGTAGTACAGTGATACAATATAAAAGACCTTTCGTTTTTCGCTCTGTGAACTTGCAATACAACAACAATTATTCTAATCAAAAGTTCCACAATCGCAGTTTTTCAACTGTAACATTTCTAACGTAATTGCCAGCATGGCAACGCCTTGGTGGGAATGAAAATTTTTTAAAATTATAGGACACAGGAAAATGATTCTTCTTTCAATTTTCAGCAGGGGCACGTTTTCTCCTATACCTTCTGATTTCAGTTTCGGATATATGTTCACATGGCTCTTTTCTATATATCTATCTTGTGTGCACACAAAGACTATTTATTTCCACCACATCTGCTGTGTAGTGCATACTGGCTTAGGCTTAACGATACATACTCGTGTGTTTTTCCATTACAGAACTGAGCTTGGGGGGCTAGGGTTGTTTAGGGTCCACGTTCTCTTCTAGACTGCCTTTCTCTAGCACGTGCTTAAAAGCCAACATCAATATTTGCCCAGCGTAGTGCTTTAGCTTTTCATGCCCCAACTATACGACAGTGTTGTGTCTATCGAGCTAGCTGGAACAACATTTTCATGTGTAGTTAGGAATATACATAAAAGGCAGAATTTCATTGATAATTTTTGTCTACGTTTTTTGTGTAAATCGCTTGGATCTGACTGGTACTGAAACTAGCTTATTTCGTTTTTCATTGGCTGGCTTATGCTTTAATTTGAGCCTGTTATTGAAAAATAGTGATAACCAGATGTGCTTTTTTCTATTTTTGCTCAACTGAACACATAAAACTGAAATGGCAAATGTTTTCAATTTATTTCGTATTTTCGTAGCTAGAATTGTGCAGGATTGGTAATTTGTGTAGCAATCTGACTGACGTACATTTGTAATAGAATTTAAACAGTAGGATAAAGCCGGGTTCACACTGGAGTCTTAAGTCGCAAGTCTTAGTCTTTAGGGCTTAAAACTTGGGAAATTGGTTCACACTGAGTCTTAAGTCGTAAGGTCGTAAAGTCTTAGTCTGCTAAAGACTTAAGACTTAAGACACGCTTGATTCACACTGCAGTCTTTAGTCGTTAGTCATAAGGTTTTTAGCTTGCTTAAGACCTTAAGACTGGACATGAAATAAATTTATCTCTTAAGACTTAAGACTTACGATTAAAGACTAAAGACGTCAGTGTGAATCAAATCCAGTAAAGACTAAAGACATAAGATTTAAAACTAACGACTTAAAACTAAAGACTTAAGACTCCAGTGTGAACCCGGCTTTAAACTGGACGGAGTCGCTGCAGCATTACTTTAGAATTTTTAGGTTAATTCCGAATCCTGATTCTCAAGATATGTTAAATGCAAACCTAAAGGCCAGTTTACACTATTTTTGCCAGACTGTCATCGGACCAGACTTACATCAAACTCAAGTCGGGCGAAAAAATGCCACCTGACTTGCACTTTACACTCCAAACTCCAAACATAATTGAATTTCACTGGACATTCTCCAGACTTGACCAAATTTTGAGCGGGAAGAAACAAATAGAAACAAATAAATCCAGTAGTTAATCACAAAATGTTGGAAATAGATTTGCATAGTTTTACCTTTGAACTAATTTGATAGATCAATTCCCCTTTGATAGAATAATATTCTCCCGATAACCCCGAACTCCGCTTAAATTTCAGATTTCTTAATTTCTCATTGAAAAAACTTCAAGAACTTCATGACGAATACACTCTGAACTGCATAGTAATTAAACTAGATAACCAGAAACAACAGCGATTTAAAACCCGCGACTCGACGATATGATTGAATCACGTGTATAATTCAGTTTGGTTTCATTAGTCAGTTTCAGCGGACATCAGGTGAAAATTACATCCTGACCAAACTCCAGATTTTCGCCAAACTTCCACCAAACTTGAGTCTGGTGTGAGTCTGGTCTGGCGAAAGTTTGGTAATGTAAACTGGCCTCAAAGTTCGTGCTGCAAACTTCACTGCGTAAATTTGAAACAAAACTGGCAAGCATAAACCTGCTATCCAGCTATTCTGAATATACAAAACTTTGAATAGAAGTTTTTGCTAAAGCTTCAGAGCAAGGCTTGTCTTGCCCGTCACGTCACACAGTCCTTTTAACTAACTAAACAGTGTGTTGTAATCTTGCGCAAACTTAAGCCTTTACGTCATCAGAAATTTTATAAATCTGTCAAGTGTTACCAGAGGCTCCACGAGCACAAATACCTTTTAAGGCTTTCTCGTTATTTTTAATAGACTTTACTGATATGCTAAGCAGTGATCTACTAAAAGTATTTTGGGGCATGAGCATGATGGTATTGTTGCAGTTTGGAATTTACCTGTTCAGGGAAATTTGTGCCAATCCCCGGAGACTTGATTATTGTTAAAAATTAAGCTTGCAGCAACCAGTTCAAACATTTCAATGACATGAAGTGCTTGCCCTTAAGTACTTCAATCAGCAGAATTAGAGTGGGATTGAGGAAAAGTGAAAACACCAATGTAATGTTAAACAATACTCTTTGTCTCAAGTTCTGTACTCTTGTTTGAGCATAAAAAATTTCATTTTTTAAATGAAACTATCCAGCCGTAATTGCTTTAGTTACGCTAGTTTTTACAATCGCCGACGTTTTGCAATGTTCGTATTGTATATCGCCAGCAGGTATCACAATATTTTGATACCGTGATACCTAGGCTCAACTAATAAAATTAGACATTCATTCATTACACAGTAAATGATTTTATGTAAACCCGTTATGTATAAGATTTAGACTGGAAGAATTTATAGATGGAAGCTATGCAGCCTGTAAATCGTTGATACCAAATTTTCAGCTTTTTTGCTTTCAGTTAAAAACTGTTGCCGACAAAACTTTTAGACGAAACTTTTTCCATCTCCTTTATGGATCGTCATATGGAATGGAAGTCGAGCGAACAAGTTTCAATATCGTCACCATTATTCGCTGCAGAATCTTCGACGGCGTGCAGAGAGCAGCGTTTGAGTGTTGAATTTGTGGCGTGGCCGGGAACTAGTTTCCTCTTCAGAATACACCTGTAACAAAAACAACCAAGGAAATGCTGGTTTTTTAATCAAACGCTTTGTGCATGCTGTATTATTTAGCTACTCCTGTGGCGTGACTTGCGTTTCCAAACGTCAGTTTACTGTTTAGTCTGACTCTCCTGCTAAGATCTCGATCAGTACATATTACCGCGAGGTCTGTTTAAATGTTTTAAGCTGTGCAAGCATTCAACAGATGTATTTTACATAGCTCCTGTGGTCTTTCTTCCTTCTGTAAATATCAAACACGCCACACTTTCATTTTCTTACTTCCAATATTAACTGCTAGCTGTAGTCCAAAACATAGGTGTTTTCAGGTTCTATAAGCAGGTGCTTGTCACTGTCGATTATAACCAGTCCCCGAATCAGGATCAAGATCTAGTATTTAACATGATCCATTTAAAGATAGAATACACAAACTTCTATCTAAGGGTGTGACTTCTAAGAAGTAACTAAAACAGTACCGCTTTCAAGATCTGAAAACGGTTCCTTTCACCTAGGGTACGTAGACCTACGGTTCCACTTCCACTTCCAGCAAGTGAGCTTTACTGTCGACCATCGCCTTTTTTGGAATCAGTAAAGTTTAGAAAATTACTTTTAATTTCTTAGTTTTTTCTACTTTGCTTTATAGGCTTGATCTTGGAAAATGCAAAGGTTATAAAACTTAGGTGCCTATTGCCTAACGACAATCATAATGTATATCATTTGTATT
The DNA here is from genome assembly GCA_030248195.1 of Trissonchulus latispiculum. Lineage (NCBI taxonomy): Eukaryota > Metazoa > Nematoda > Enoplea > Enoplida > Ironidae > Trissonchulus > Trissonchulus latispiculum. The sequence continues at coordinate 10,254 of JASAND010025293.1, forward strand.
ATGACTTTTTACTTTTTGGGGAACCTTTAACAAATAATACTTAATACGTTCATATATATAAGTCACTATGGTGCTGGTGGTACTCTATGTATACGTATTAAAACATTAGAAAAAAATGTGCACATGATTGTATGTAACTGTACGTATAACATGTGTAATTTTCATAAAAAACATCAATTCAGAAATATGGTTTTCAGCTTATTTTTTCTGCCGTGAAGGTCATATTGCGAATGGCGTGTTTGCTGAATTGAGTCTGTAACGTTTTATTGCTTTTTCACGTTTCAGTGCAAATCCCAAAGCTTTCCTTACATTTACTGCCTTTATTTGTTGCGTACAGCTAGTCATAATGTTGAACACCCTGAGCAGTCTTCTGTTGGGAAAAGGTGGAAAGGATGCTGAAGCGTTGGCTGTGGAGACGGCCCCCGAACGGACCCCTGGCGAAGACAAGGAAGAAACCACGAATGATAAAGAAAATTCCAGCCCCCCTGTGTCTGAGGAGTCGACGGCTGACGAAGGAGAATGGATATTCATTGAAACGAAAGGTAACTGTTTTTTAGAATCGGCTGTCAGAAGGCTTTATCAAAGGGAAGTTTCAGCTTCCCCCAATGTTCAATCTACAACCATAAAATCCCTTTGTACACACATGTACAACTTTTAAGCAAAATCGTGGACCGCTCCCCGTGCGAAACGAAAAATCTAATTTAAAGATATTTGAACGTAGTGTGGACATACTCTTTAAGCAACTTTGAGCACCTATTTGTTCTTTTTTTAAATTTCCATATATACATAAATTGGATAGTTAACTTGAGAGTCCCTTAGTTATAGCACTAAGTAATATTTTTTGCACAGTATTTTAGAAACATACTATTTATAGTTATATGAAAAAATTAGTATGCTTGTGCGACATGCGTGCATCACTTAATTTTAGGACAGATAATAAATCAATAGGTTTGCCATCTTCTAATCACGTAAATTGGCGAAAATGGCGCTCTGACCAGAAAATTTGAAATTAAATTCAACTTAATCACGAAAAGGTTTTCGAGAAAGAAGCCGCATGATACGAGTGATGACGAGAACTTGGTGACACCCTGATTCCAGGTGACCTCTTCAGTTAGCTGGGCTATATCAAAAATTGTGACAGCACAGCAGTCTAACCCCTGAAACGAATACTTAGGAAGAGATTACACGGAAAGCCTTCCATTACCACGAATTAAATATTTTCGATAAAAGATTAACTTAAAATTGTTCAGTTAAAGACAGTTTGCTTTATTTCAGACATGAGCTTCCATCTGGACAATTGCGACTATCCGTCGGATATTTCCGTTCCGGCCTCGGCGGCTCAGTCGGCGCCAGGGACACCGGGCTCTGGCACCGGTTCCGGCTGGAACATGACGCCACCTTCCTGCTTTAATTCAGCCACCTCGGCGGGTGGCGTGGTGACCCACCCAAGCGGGGTCCTGGAGACCAGCAACTTCGAAAATCTTCTCATCGAACATCCGAGTAAATCTGTTTACATTCGGCGAAATGACCTAGAACAACAAGAAGACTCAGGAAAACTGACAGAATCTACTGGCAGTTACCGACGAGGAATATCACTGGCAGACTGGATGCCAGATATACTCGGCGGAAAGCTGGAGGGTCCTGTCGGGGGCTGCTGTCCGAAGGGAAAGGTGCTAGAAAGGAGCAATAAAGCAAGAGAGCAAGAAGGCGCTGGTAATAGACGGCTGTGTAGGAAAAAGAGAATTGCCAAAAATTTCTCAGGAGCTAATAATGATCGTAAATGTCAGTAATTGTATGGCTTTGGGAACAGGCTGTCACTCTGGGGTTATACCTAACTCTTCAAATTAGCAGAGTTTTTCGAAAAATACAATGATTTTAATCAATTCCAGCTGATCATAATTATGTTTTTGAAGAATCACGTGGCTTTGTCATTCTGATGGGTTGTTTTTTACTTATTGAAACCTTTTTACGACATAAAACGTCGTTTAAACTTGCCATTTTGTTTTCAAATATTCTAATTTGATGAACTAATTGGAGCATATCATGCAATTTGGGCTGGTTCATCATAACAGACAAAATGTTGTTTTCTGTCACGTCACACAAAAATATTGGATTCGTGCCAATCTTTTTCTATTGCAAGATAAGAAAAACAAAAACTTCATAATACTAACAACACAATATGCCAATCTAAAATGACTAAACATAGGGAGAGCTTTACATGCTGCTGCTAAATATTGAAATCAATAGATCTGAATTATTCGATATATTTATTTTAAAATTAAAACAACATTATTTCCTCACTTTTACACACTGCCCGTTTTACGATCGAACCCTAGAAAACCCTAGAATGCTTTTTAGAAATAGCTAGTATTTTCGTAACGTTTGTGACTGTACGTATATTGACGTAGTTGTTACTGATTGTTATAGTTGCAATTTTCGCCCAAGCTTAACTTGATTGAAACCGGAACCTACTTAAAATTGAAATTTTCAAAGGGACCTTTGCAATTTGCAGATGCATAACAACAGAATTTTTATAGGCCTGCCGAATTATGCGCAATATTGTAATGAGTTGTGTGTGACACAGTAGTGACTTCAATATTTGTTGTATATAGAGATCTGCACTCAATATACATTACTAATAAAATGCCAAAAACATTTACAAAATTAAAATCCAAAAACAGATTTCTTTTTACCATCTTTTCCACTTTATATTTATACTCACTGTGAGTGCGTGCGTAAACGATAGATTTTGCTCTTAAACAGTACTATGCACTTATATGGGAACAATAATTTAATTGAACTTTATACTGAGGTAATAAGTTAATGTTCAGTACCTTCAAAAAACTTGTGAGGCAACATTCCTTGTTTTGAAAAACTGAGAATTTGAACAAAAGGTTAAAAATCAATAGATTGCTCCAAAAGTCAATTCTGAAATCAGCAATAATCGAATCTTGGTGCACTGCGCCTGAATCTCTGTCAATGGTAGTAGTGTATTTGTCGTGTGTGTATGCTTATTGCTTATGTACTTATTATAGTGTGTGTTGTATATTATTTTTTGTTTTTAACTGAAATTGTATAAATTTACACACTATAGACATGAGTCTTTCACACTGGTGACCTATGTCAGGAAAGCTTTGATTACGTGTATTTAACGTTATCTCATTGGTTTCTGTAGTTTACTTAACAATCCTAATTTGTGAGTATGCTGTTAGAATGCTCAGACGGAAAATACTATTAAGCTTACTGTAGATGAACCTAATAGAAGACATGAAAAAGTTATTACGCCAACAAAGTCTCGAAAAAATCGATTCATAGTTTCCATTGAGAAACTGTACTGTTTAGAATTGCTTATGAATTAGGATTGCTTTTCTAAGTCGACGTACAGACAGACTATATTTATGACATGTATCTGTACTGTATTTTTGCATGTGCTTATATACTTATTTGTAGCTCATATTGTTTTATTTATGCTAGTCTCGGTGTGCTGATTGTATACCCTCTTTTTTCTAGAACATCCCCTGTAAATAAGTGGTGTTCAGTGGCCATGGCTGTTGTAGTTTTGCGTGAGGTGGATATTGCTGGTCAATAAAAGTGTAGCACGCACTCCATTGAATTGCTGCTTTGAGATGTTTGGTATAATGAATACCGTCGTTGCTTTCGCAAACAGCGTTGGCGTGGAAACCTTTGCCTGGGGTCTATCTCTGCATACGGTCTGCATTGAATACATTGAACAGCTTTGGCAAAAATATTAACACCTCCACAGACACAACCTTGACACAAAATTTGACTTGATGCTCAAGTCGTGTTAAATTTTAATCCTTCAAAAATTAATTAAAAAATTTTAAAGGCCGAAATTAAAATTTTAATTTTAGGGTACTGCAGTGTTACATTTTAGCGTTATTTTACTGTATAAGTTGTCCTAATTTATCAACGTTTGTCGGGATAACTTACAACCTCCCTCAACTTACACAGCAGTCCCGTTTATTGAATCAAGCTTGAAATTAATTAAGCCAGATACAAAGCTGATGCTATGAGCAAAATGAAAGCTGATGCTATGAGCAAAATGAGATCTGAATAAAATTATTTTTAACAAGTTCCAATTAAGTATAAGGTAAAACATTTGTCGCAACGGTATAAGGTATAAAACTTAACACTTTCACATAAGTTTAAATTTTTGCGATATCATATATATACATACTGAGGCTAAGACTAAAAGACTAAGGCTCTGACTGTTAAGCAGTCGTGCTTAAACCATAACCCATAAATCATGTTTCCGAAGCTGCTTGTATAAAATATTCCCTAAAAAGTTAATTTGTGTGTGGAAATGTGAGCCGTCAGATTTCGAATTTCGTATCGGCATTGGTTCAGACCGTCCAGGCCTTGTAGCGGGATCCTGGCCCCGGGCCCAGGCGGGACCTGGCCCGGAAAATGTCTCATCGGAACAACAGCCCTAGTGACGTCAACTAAAATAGCTTGCCCCATCTGGGTTCTGTGTTTGTCTGATTGCCTCTCGTCTCACTAACAAAAAACAAATAGTAAAATTTTACAAAAATTTATAAAACAGTAAAATCTTCATGAATTGCCAAAATCGCCATTTTCTGTCTGTCGGATCTTGTGTAGAAGCTTTCTACAGCCATAGAAGTAGCAAATTTTTACTAATCGAGCTGAAATTTGGTGTGGGTGTATTTTCGACCACGCTGAGCTCAAATATCTCAAAAATTTTCCATTTCAAAAAAATCAAATTTTTTTGGTTAACCAACAATTTTTTGGCGAAACTTTTGCCCGGTTTATACTTATCCGTTTGTCCGTTTGGGCGTTTGGGCGTTTGGAGGACGTAGACATAATTGAAATCAAGCTGTCCGCTTGTCCGCATGGAGATGTCCGTTTGGGCGTAAGAAAAGTTGAGCAGTGTTGAACATTTTCTTACGCCCAAACGCCCAAACGGACAGACGGACAAACGGACAAGTATAAACAGGGCTTTCAACTTTGGAGACCAATTCCCTTAGGTGCAGAAAAGACACAGCCGTCTAGTGTATTTCTACAGATAGGGACGCATTTGCCAAATCATGATGCCAAATGGCAGCTTTGAAGCTGGGGCCTAGCAGCCAGCAAATATTTTTAATCAATTATGATTCGTTGCTTCTCAGATTTTGTGTTGGAGACCTTCTATATACATATATGGCAATCTTGGCAACCCGTGAAAGGACGTGGCCTCAGATTTTTCCCATCACATTTTTTATTCATTTTTATCAAACACGACAGTTTTCCCCTATTTTCGAAGATGGATGCCTAGTCCGATCGAAGAAATCCGCGATTGGTAGTAGTGTAGGGCTTCTACCAGGGAGAAACCAAGAAACCGAAGACAAGCCCGAACGGGAGGCGTCAGGCACCCATGTACCCACGAAACCAATACCTAGAAGAGAGAAGGGAAGAGGGAGGTTCAGCTTTTCACTCACCATTGAATGTAAAGAATTGGCCTAGCCGGGAATCGAACCATGGCCCTTCTGATCCGGAAACAGACATGCAACCGCTACACCACAGGGCCATCAGCTGAATTCCCGTTACAGGCTTTATCAATCTTTCCTATGCCTGCTTCCCTTGCATCTCCCCCGGTTTCATTAAGACGCGTCCCGCGGCTTACTCAACTCGGAATCGAACTGAGAGCGAACCCAGCGCAGGGCATTCTGAGCCCAAGGGATCCGTGCTCCCTCGACACTAGTGTTTTAGAACGGCCGGGAAGCCGCCGGCGCCCGGCCGGCGGCTTTTGAGCCGGTGGCCGGTTGACTCAGTGTCTGGCCGTTCGGCCGGCCGTTGGCCGTCCGACCGTTCAGCCGCTGTTGGCCGGCGGCTGGCCGCCGGCTTAACACAAATACTACTAGTTAACACAGCAATTTAAGCAAAGCAGCAAATGTTTACAAGACAAATCCAAGACTGAATGTGAACTTTTTCCAAATATATAAAGCAAAAACCAATCCCATTGCCTTTGTAATGCATAATATAAATATTTTGCAACTTTCTAGCTCCGATTGCCTTCAAATCCTGAAAAATATGTTTGGCTAGCCGCCGGCCAGCCGGCGACCGGCCGGCCGGTGGCCGCAGGCCGAGAACGGCTAACGGCCGGCCGGTTGAACCCAGCCGTTCTAAAACACTACCCGACACACTTTCCAGACTCCTTTAGATCCAACCAACCAGAAGGAACTACTGGGGGACCGGAGACAGGAGTTCAGTCCGCGTCCTGAGCAGCCTCGACACATGTAGCGTCAAGCCTGTAAGGATTGCCAGGCTCCGTCAGTGTTCCAGAACCTTGGAATTGATTTGGAGCACGAATTCTCACTTGGAACGGCGGCACTGAACAATTGGGCCATGGATTCGGGAGCACAGCATAGGCTGTCTTGGGATCCAAAATTTGATATGGGAACCCAGGCTTTGGCTTCACCGTCTCATCACCCCGGCCCATCAAGGAGCTCCGCGGGTATCATCACCCCCGTAGCAACGAATCATGGAATGGAACAAGAAGTCATGGTGCCTCAGCCCTTACAAACGACGAACAGGAGACAGGTGGGTTCAGCCCAACGCCCTGAGGGAGCAGTCGTGATCACGGTGAACACGACGGTCGTGAATAACCAGCTTTTGCGACCTGACTTTTGGTCAACCCCATCACAAACCTCATCACCGGTGACCAGACGACCAAATATCTTGCGGCCATCGGTTCGTGGTGGACGATCCGGTCATCGGTTTCATGCTGGTGGTCGGACTTTGATGTCGTCAATTCCGGAAACCAGTCCAGCTGATCATTTGGGGTCAATGGAACCATAAACCAGTCATCAGCCATCACAGGAACAGACGGTTCAGCCAACTGTCCCCCCCCCACGGCTACGATCATAGTCCGGTGGGTCGGTCAACATGGTCAGAATGACGCCTCAATGTTGAATCAACGCAGATATTGAATGACTAAAGTGGTTCAAGTCAATTTCCAAGTTCAAAGGCCGGAAAGGAGCCATCAAATTGTCAACATGGTTGAAGATGTTTGAGTCAACTTGGGAGGCAAGAAGCGCCGGGGTTGAACTCAAACGGCCATTGTTGTGGTACCTGCTTGACGATGCGGTCAAGCGAGACTTGGAAGGTCAGATCATGGGAATCTACGATGAATTGGTGTCAATTCTTCATCAGCTGTATGAGCCAGTCACCAAATCGGCCGACAAATATGCTCGAGAATTCTTCGAACGGAAACAACTCGCATCAGAATCGAACCTGGACTATCTCAATGAGCTGCGGTCCCTCGCCTGTTAAGCCTTTCCGACGGCCGAGCTGAAGGATCGTGAGCTTAAGGTGGTGGAGCGGGCCTCTCGTGGGCTCAAATCGGCATTACGAGCGAGTTTGTTCACTGATGCCGAAAATTGGGAGCATCGCAGGCCTAATGATATCTTCATGCAAGCCGTGCGTATTTTGGAAGCGGCCCAGGATGGTGATATTCAATCAAAGCCCATGGAGACCATTTGTAGTGTTGGTGATGGTGAGTGGGTTCAACCCGTTGATCAACAGGAATGTCCAGCGTACGTACGCGAACTCAAACGTGAGCTTCAGGACATCAGGAACTCGATCGTCCAAGGCAAGGCGATGACAACAGGTCAGCAAACCTGGGTCGATCAAGTGGTCGCAGCCTGTGAGATATTGGACGATCCTAACATGCAAGATTTGGACCCGGAGGAAGTCTGCTTCTTGGTGGAGCAACAGACGAACACTGGAAGTTCAGGAAAGGCTTCTTCTAGTCGGGATAGATCCAATCGTTGCACCTACTGCGCGGAACATTGGTCACAGCTGGGCAGATTGTCCGGTGTATAATAAAAACATCACCTTCTGGGGTAACGATCCACTTTGGCTAAGGATGGTCAACAGCAGATTCTTTGGATGCTTGCTGAAACAGAAGGATGATGGCACTGGCCAGTTTGAAGTGAAACGCCCGTCCGGCAGTGCAGGGGCAACGCGTGGTTCGGGTCGCTTCCTGTCATCAGGTCACGGCGGTGGTGGGTTCAAGAAGCGAGGTGGTGTTGGTGGAAGCAATGCTGGTCAACGAACTGCTGGTATTCGGGAAACGAATGATGGGGAAGCGGACCCCCGACAAAACAACCGCAGGGCGGTCATGTCAGCATGATTAGGAGGCCACCTGACAGCAAGGGTCACAATTTCTCCAACCTTGGATCACAGGGATCTCAGGTCGGTCATTGGGTCCGACCAGCAGCCAGTTTCTGGTTGGCCAGAAAGACCAGCCAGACAAAAAGACTCGCCTTTCTGACCAGCCAGCCTCTCGACAGACAGGAGTCCAATCCGGGTCCTGAGGCAGCCTTGCCACATGAGAAATCAAGAAACCGAGGACAAGCCAGAACGGGAGGCGGCAGGCACCCATGTACCCACAAAACCAGGACCTAGAAGAGAGAAGGGAAGAGGGAGGTTCAGTTTTTCACTCATCATTGAATGTAAAGAATTGGCCTTGCCTGGGATCAAACCACGGCCCTTCTGATCCGGAAACAGACATGCTTCCGCTACACCACAGGGCCATCTGCTGAACTCCCGTTACAGGCTTATCAATCTTTCCTATGCCTGCTTCCCTACAGTAGGAGCAAAACCCAACGAACGGCGTCTTCGTCGCAGATGTCTCTGCCTTTCTTCTTGTTAAACAGTTGGAACATTGGCAAGCTCAATATGGGGATAAGGATCATCCCAGTCTTTCTGAAAACCTTAAAACCGATCACCCTTTTGTGGAGTACAAACTCACTGAGCAATTGATTGTTAGCTGGCCAACAGCGCAGCAGCGAAATAGTGCAGTCGCTATCTTCATATTTGAAGCACAATAGTACGTTTAGTTTCATGAAATTACTCCATAGTAAACGATTTAGCAATTACTTTACTTGAAATGATGAATCTGATTTCTTTTTGGGCTAGCTACGGCGCTAGCTTTGCAGGTATAGTAGGAAGTGTAAACTTGAATTTCGTAATTTCGTCAGTGTGTAGTTTTGTCTTAGGTTGGTCTGGTAGGGGGTTCGACTTAGATGTAGTTTTGAGAGTCGAGTAATAATCCCCATTGTGAGCTCTTTGTCTCTGGTTTTCTAATGTGCACGTCTCTCATAATTTTGTGAGTTGTTGTATTGAGTTTCGTCAAGGTTGTGAGCTGTCAAAGTTGATATTAATAATTTGAAAGTAAAATCGTATGGTGGATTCTCTTTTGGATAGGCTAGTCAGAACGGTCGTCTAGGGTGTTAATAGGTTTTATTCTCAGTGGATACTCTCGAGTCACGCTCTCCTCTTTTCTTAGGCCTGAATATCACACACCGAGCACCTATTTGCAATCATTTACGGGGTCAAGCACAGTACTTTATTCAATGAGATACTCAGTATCCTACACTTTGAGCCAGGAGTATACCGACGGTCTCCTCTCCGAGCTCGCAGCTGATCTACATGACGCTACCCATTACTTTTCTCCGCACCACTTCGTACCTTCCCACTGTAACTATGGTACCCTACTACTACTACTATGGTAGCTTAAATAGTCCCTAACCCAAACCTTGGCCAAACTTGCTTTTTAACAACATACAGTTATTTCCATCACATTCTTGATGGTTGAAGAGTAAACTTTATACCGTCTTTAAATTTTCCCTTCCACAAAGCTTTCGGAAAGATTGATATGGCTGCAACTCTATTTTGAGTGGAACATTGTCAATCCAAATAGGATAGCTGATTTCACCTTGTTGATAGTTTACAATGGAAGGAAATATTGTTCTTCATTGTCAGATTGATCTGAATAATTTTCGCATTCTCCAATATGGTGAGTTTGGTTGGCCTAGTCTTTGATAAGAACTCAGCACCCATATGTCCTCTTTTGACTCATTTGTGACAATTCCCTTCCTCTACTGCCTGTACTGCTCAATGAAGGTTAGCTCGGTGTTAAGCTGACCTCAAGGTTAACTTGGAGTTAACCTGATAATTCTCAGTTAATCCGTTGCACAAAATCTTAATCTAACTAGTATAGGTTGTTGCACAACATAGAGTGCACTAGCTGATTTACAGGTACACTAAGCGAAACTGCAAGGGGTTGTGAAACCCGAGTGTTTCGTGAAAGCTTGCACGAGAATTTTTTGTGGTACGAGGGCGGAGCGAAGCGGAGCCCGAGTACCACAAAAGAATTCGAGTGCTAAGCTTTCCGAAACACTCGGGTTTCACAACCCCTTGCAGTATTGCTTGGCGTGTCCGTAAATTAGATGGTGCGCGAGAAATTGTGCAACAACTTAGTTGTGAAATGGCTTACTTCAAATTTAAAATACCGGAAATTGGAATTAGGCTTGGCAGGCAGCACACCAGAGTGTTCCTCGCCCTGGGTCATGTGTTTGTCCGCGTTGTACGTAAAGCACATTATTCATTTATTACTTCAGTTTGGATACAAACTCCTTCTAGCTTTGTATGTCTGAAGCCTCGATAGCTCAGTTCGGAGAGCATCAGACTGATAAAAAAAAGTAATGGGTTCGAATCCCAGTCGAGGACAGAATTTTTCGGGTCTCTGGTGCTGAAGTGACAATTTCATTTCTTACATTCCAACTCCACATAGTGCATCTGCTTCAGCGTGCTTCACAACTATAATTGTGAAGCACGGTACAGCGTGCTTCACAAATGCAATTGTGAAGCACAGTGCACATCGTGCTTCACAACTTGGATGGAGGCACGGGGGTTACAGCACAGCAAATTTGAACTAAGCTATTTTAAAAGACTATTGTTGGATTAGTTACAATAAATCGAATAAATTAAATGCTGGATTTATTTGCGTAATTTTACATTTTCCTATATTAAGTTAAAGTATAACAAACTGTTCTACACTATTGCATCATGAATCGTTTAGTTTGCTTTCTTGTCATTGTTTAATAATGCACATTTAACTTTTACATCTAATGTTTTGGATATCATGGTGTAAAATTTATTCAAGAAGTACGTCATATACAGCCGTTCTGCAGCGTTGCTTGATCAAATCTCAGCTTACTTTTGTAACACCGATTTAACTTCCTAAGCACCTAAGTTAGTCCGATTTGGTGCAATCGGGCGGTGGTTATTTCTTTACTGCGGAAACATGCCTGAGGTTTCTGGAAGTTGTGGAACTTCTTAGTTGGTCTAGAAGTAACTTTGTGGGCTCCAGAAACTATTGTAGTTTTTGAAGTTTGCAGCTCCCTTGCATTTTTTGCAGTTTTCATTGATAAAGATAAATCACTCGAGTAGTAAAGAGCGGGTAAATGGACTCACATTAAGGGGTAGAGGAAGTGGAGGAGGCGCTGAGGCGCTGAGGTGCTGAGGCACGGAGGGATTTGGTGGAGGAGGGAGACGGGATGAGGTGCTGAGGCGCTAGGGATGGAGGAGGGAAATTGGCGCTGCGGCTGAACCGGACCCACGGCCAATCCAAGCTTAAAATTGAAAGTTGACCAATTTCTCTGGAAAAACTTTATATAGGGGGTTTTCAGGGCCGTGGAATTTAAAAATGCTATTAGAACTTCTATCCTACCTAAGCCCCGTGCTCTACATGACCCTTGTCCGAAACCAAGGTCGACCAGGGCTTAAAATTGAAAATTGTCCAAATTCTTCGGAAAAACTATATATAGGGGGTTTTCAGGATCGTAGAATTCAAAACTGCTATTAGTATTTCTATCCCACGTCAGCTCCGTGCACTACATGACCCTCGACCGGAACCACGGTTGACCCAAGCTTAAAATTTAAAAAAATCGAGTTTAAGCTTTAAAATCTGCAGAAGTCATTTCAGTTTAGTTTCTAACGTCTCCGTTATCGTATCTGAATTAGAACTGGTCTAGTCTTGGGTTCTGTTTGAAACTGATTTCGATGTGATGTGATTTACGCCTACCTTCCGTTAAGCCAGATACACATTTTGGTAAGTTTATTCAGTTGTTTTTGCTCTGCTACCAGATTTCAGGAGAAATACGAAGCTTGTTCATCTGTCAATTCGTAACAATCTTTCGTACGTAAGGGACAGACTATCAAACTAAACAATGTCTTACAGAAGAATATAAATAAAGTAATTTTCTTCCGAGTGGGTCATCGTTAGGAAGATCTTGGTGACCTGTGTTCATTATTCTAACTAAAATCTAAGATATAAAAATCCAAACTATATTATCGGTAGGGATTGCATTGTGAACAATAACCGAGAAATAGATTTACGTTTAACCTTTCGACAGCAATTCCCTAGGTTACCACGTAAAGCTATTACACCGTATACGGTTACAATCAAGACAGGTCGTGTTTGCAATATTGCATCATAGAACGTTACATTAGAAAAATGTTTGGATATGCTATCTAGTTATCCTTTTATTTCTGCTTTTTTGTTTGTATATGAATGGATGATATGATTATCTGTCATCAGGGGGATCCGGAGAACAAGCCAAATTCAGGTTCTGTCAGTGCAATGACATATTTTCATTATGCCATTTCACTCGGATACCCAAACAGTAACAAATATATTACAAATGATGATATCACATACTTATAACTAACCAGTCCATAAAGGTATGTTATTCATAATAACACATGATAAAAAATAAAACCTATCTGCGACATACTTCAGTATAAGTATTATAAATGTGTATGATTGATTCATATTTTGTAGAAATTTGGCTGCCTTATGTTGACAGCCATAAATTAAAATTTTTAAGCAAATTTTAGTTCAGCTATATAAGCAACCCTGAGGTTTCATAGTTACGCAGACAGCCTTAGGAGGCCGATGTTCAAAACAACCTTTCGGTCGCATAGTTGCACAAAAGTTTTGAAGGACAATGATCATTTCGGAATTTTTACTTAGAAAGTTTCCATAGGTGATTTTTATCTATGCATGACGAATTTCTATTTGTTTTAGCAATCTTGTAAAAACTAATTTTTAGACGTCTTGTGTTATATCCTCTAGTTTCAAAATCAAATCTGTTATGCATTTTTTGTATCATCCGTATACATTTGCGTTTGTATTGCAAATATCTAGTATCCTTTGTAGCTGAGTATTTAGTGTATTTTAAATAATATTTACGCTGATGTTAGATGTGGTTGAAGGGTATTTGACTACTTTAAAGTTGTAATCGTCTCTTTTATCATAGATTTTCATGTTAACTGTGTTTCCTGCATTAATAGAAATGTTTGAGTCCAGTACGTCCGCTTCCTTATTACTAATATTAACCTGATTAAGTTCTAGTTCAGTGGGATATATGTTTCTACAAATATACGAAAATTTGTCATTATCATTTATTATAGTGATGTCATCTATATATCTATATACATGTTCTAAATACTTAATAATTTCGCTGCTTCTATTCTTCATAATATATGAATGTTCAAAACTATGTTTGCAATGGTAGGTCCAGCATTAGTTCACATAGGTATGCCTTTAGTTTGTTTAAGTATTTTGTTACCTACAGTGAAGTAACTAGAATGGATAAGTGTGCTTGTCACTTTGCTTAAATCTGGTTTTTTAATAGTATGCTCATTTGGATTGGCCGCTGGGCCCCATCTTGTTATATATTTGGATACTGTTATGCGTGACCTCATTGATTCGTTTAATAGTTTATCCAGTTTTGCAATCATAGTGTTAAAGGTTAATGAAGGGTTTGTATAGGGTGGTGAAGTCATAAGTATTACTTTTTATATCCACTTTGGCTTTATTATTCAGATTTTGAACCGTGTCAATAATTGGTTTATTTGAATTTATAACCCAATAAGTATTACATCCAGTAACTTGTTCAAGTAATTGTCCATGACGTTTTCTCGACTTTGATATGAATGTTAGTGCCTCGTGTATGTATTTAGATGATCTTTTTAATATAGATGTTTTACTAGCTATTATAGTTCTAAATTTAACTGGGCTTTTATGGAATTTCGGGATCAGATAAAGATAAGGTAAATTTTCACTATCAGAATCATAAGGAATATTAAGATGCTTGTATTTATTTTTAATTGTGTTTATAATATCTCTTTCTGTATTATTTTTTATTTAGTATGTGTTGTCATTATTATCACCCAAAATTCCTACTTCTTTAAGGACTAACTCTATGTAGTAATTTTTGCATATGATTCCTATATTTTGGACTGCTTTATCTACTGGAGTAAAGACATACTTAGATAGTTAGATTTGTATTCATTAAGTACTGTTTTGTTAATTTTCTAGCATTATTGTTATGAATATTAATTTTATTACTGTTTTTATCTCCTACTGCGTTTCTTTTTCTTTTATTTCCGTTACTATTTTTTCGCCCACATAGCTAAGCTCACTATGTTCCATTTATATTTCCTCCTTAATTTCAATAATATTCTTTAAGAGCGTGTTCAATATCCTCTTAGCATTTTTCTTCATAAATTTTTTCTAGAAATTCCATATTTCGGTCCTTCCTTCAATAATTTTCTTAGTATTTCGTCTTTTCTAATTCCTAAATTCCCGGTTATGGTGTGATTATGATACGAATCTTTGTAAGGAGAAGTGTTACACTCACATTGAATGTTACCTAGTTTATGTTCTTTTACTCAATCCTTTAAAGTTTCTTTATAATTAAATATTTCCGTAGCAATTGGATTATTATATTTAAACAAAATTTGTGGTTTAGCTACCCTTTCTTTCCCCTCTTCAAATGGCCAATAATCAGCGTTTCTTTGAAGAGATTTATTTAAATCTAGATAGTCTGTATATTTGTTATTAGTTAATTACTATTGTTTCTTTCCTCATCTTTTTACTCTTTTCATATTTATTTTCATAATTTATTCTAGTTTCTAACAGGTCTTTAACAAAACTATAAAGGTTATGGATTTTATGCTTTTCATTTCTATCAATTATTATTTTTAGATTACTGTATTTGGTCTGTAGTTTAGTTTTGTATATTTCTCATTTAATTGAATTGTCGTTACTGTACGTTACTATACTGTCGTGTACCACGTTTCCATGGCATCTGTTGTAATGTTGTTTGTATTCTTATTTTTTCGGTTTGTTTTGGTTGTGTTCTGTAGTTGTGTAGCTTTATGATCTCCTGATAATTGACGACAATAAATAAATAGCAGGCGCCATTAATCGCAAATAGCCTACAGACTAGAGGAAGAGCAAGCTCGAGAGCCGTCTAGCTGTGGCTATAATACAAATAAAGTCGTTCTCTTCCGAGTGGGTCATCGTTAGGAAATCTTGGTGACCTGTGTTTACTATTTTATAACCTTGTATTGTAGTCCAGTGAAGATTATGGGATCGATCCCGATCAGGAGCCCTAATCAGTACAAATGCTATATTTAGACTACCCCTTATCAGTGTGCTAACTGTTCTGAAGGGACACTACTTAAAATAAAGTATACTCCGTAATCGAATGGCCTGCCATGGAACCCCGTAAACCAAGATAAATCCGTACTTTGCATTTGCTCTGCCTACCTAATTCTATTGCCTGTACGCTTTTTTTAGATACAGATCCATTTAAGCAAGAGTTAAGAGTGTGCCACTAGGCACACTCTATGTTATCAGAGCAAAAACTATGCACAAAAACAAAAAGACCACCCCCCCCCCGAAAATAAAACCCTAGTGACCCCCGCAAATCAGTACCTAGTCGAAACGGGGGTACGCTCACTCTCTCTATGTTTATGTGCTTAAGCTCGAAAACACAAGCCGTGCGTGCGCGAATTTTGTGCCTGCTTCGAGCTTTAGAACACAAACATAGCGCTCAAAGTTCTTTGAAGTGGTGGGTCTGATTTGCGGGGGGGGGGGGCGGTGGGCCGTTTGCGAGCAAAGCATAGTTTTTGCTCGAATAACATAGAGTGTGCCTAGTGTTTTATGTTTCGAGGTGTAGGATAGATTCCCACCCAAGTAAAAGTTTTTCAAAACTGGTGAAACTTTCTTTATTCTATTTTTGGAGGTGTAGGATCGAATCCCTCCCAAGTAAAAGTTTTTACAACTTGTTAAAAACCTTTTTCTCGGTTCATTGCGGAAGGGTAATAGGTCGTGGCTTTCAATTAAAGTTAAATCGTAACTATTTAAGGGATATCTTAACGAATTTGCTTAATTGTTAGGCAGAACTAATTTTAAGCATTTTAATTGTATAATTATTAATCATTATTAATTCAACAGTGAATTCAAAGCCCAAAAAGTCAGATTCTAATGCAGTCAGGAATTAGAAATTCAAACGATTTAAACTAATAAAAATGCAAGTCACTGTTCTTTATCTTCATGTTCTCCAAAGATCTTGGTCTTGCTATTCCTTCTTCGTCATGGCTTCCAAGATATCCTGAAAGGGAACGTGGCTAAGAGCCGCTTTTAGCGCCTGATTCTTGTTTATACCAGCACCTGAAAGAGAAACAGACAAACCATAAAAACGTCTTGTTAGTATGTACAGTACTTGAAATACAGTTTACCGCTTAAAATCCCTTAAGTTTGCTTAGGCGCTTTAGTGAAATTTTCAACAATGAAGGTAGCTCCATTCGTTCACGTTATTTACATGTCGCGAAGTTATATGCTCTAAAATAAAATAGATTTAAAAAATGAATCATGTAGCACCCACAGACCCGTAAATACATAAGCATTAATAGTTACAATTTCTGTCGATCTGTCACACGTAATACTTAATAGTTTGAAGTGAGTCTAATTTACCTTTCACGTTGTAATTTGAAGAGCTGAAATCGACGCCGGCAGAGCATTCCCAAATAAGTAACTAATATTAACTTTACTTATTAAACCCGAGCAGGCAGCTCGGAAAAAAGTATCCTCGACACCATCCCCGTAGTGAACGTTGAGGTCGAAGACCTAAAATAAAACATTGTGTTCAGTAAACTGCAAAAACTCAAATATCCTATTGAAATATATATCGTCATACTTTTGAATTAAAAGTCGTCTGCATTTTTACATAAATAAGCTAGACAGCTTTCTTTTGTATTTTTAATCAGTATCTACTCCTGGACATATCGCTGCAAAAAATTTGAGGGCATAGAAATAAATAGCTTAGTCAAATTGCTAACTCATATAAAATTGCGTGATAAAGGATTACCTCTATAACAGCTCTGCGCCTCCATCCTCCATCCTCCAAAACCGTTTCGACAGCCTGAATTATTTTTTAGCTGCTTCTAGCTTCGCCTCCTTTATTGGGCTTTCAGCATAACATAACATAGCCGTGGTAAGGTTATTTCTATTTTACTAAACAAAAAATAATAAAATAGAGAAAATAATGACTTCCAAATTTAATTATAATCGCAAAGCTGAAGTCAAGCCTTCACAAGTACATGCATGGCTAATAAATTCTATATTTTGAATTATTTTAATGGCTCACGAGATTGTCTGTTTTTTAAATTTGTAATTTTTTGAGCTGCGTCTTCATCTAACGATTTTACTGCTTTGCTAAACGGGTACAAACAGTGTTTTCGCCTTGTTAATACAAATTAAGCATCGTTACGGCACCCAATAGCGCAGAGCACAGAACAGGGCAACAGTTTCAAAGCAACGGACGTTTATTAAAGGTCTAAAACCTACATAAAAATGAAATATTATTCCGATATTGTCAGGCATTACTCACCAAAACATTTAAACGATCCCAACTGAGGACAAGCTTGAATCCTGTCCAGATGGGCCATACTTCGAAGGAAGGCAGGCACGTATTCAGCGATTCTGAAATCATCATGGCACGTGGAAATCATCATCACCATATCCACGAACGTTTTTTCCGCTATACTCCATATGCCCCAACAATTTACCCATTGCGGCAGACGAAGACATCGCAAAAGTTTGGGTAGAAAGACAAATGATGAATGATAGCTAAAATTAATATTTTAAAAACAACGAATCTTTTATACAGAAGAGAATTTTCAATGAACTCAAACTCCGGTTACTTTTGTGCTAATTCCGTAGGTTGGGTATATGTCGCGGACTAAACTACCGATATGGACAAATAAGTTATTTGTCGAGTCAAACAGACGATCTCTGCATGACGTCTGCGCTCATTTTCTTCTCACTATATGCATATGACATTTATGCATGTGTGAGAATGCACGTAATTATATACTGCATGCACGTACGTATATACCTGTTATGCATGGAGAGTGACACACATAATTATATGTATAGCCTGCTTTTTACCCTAGGAATGCTACTTTAGTAATAGGACACTGTTTGTTTTAATTTGCAAACGTCAGACAGCTTGATTTAATCAAACATCAAACAGGTTAGTAACAAAATTCTAATTAATTCAAAGCACGCACAAATTGTTATTTAACGGCTAGTTACATGCTGTAAGCCCATAGCGCTTGTGACATTTTGTGCTGCATGCTATTCCAGCTAAAAAGCATTTACAAGTACGCTTACAGCAACCAGAACCAAATTACACACTGAATCAGAATTCTTGCTGAAAGAATTGAATGATCGGCAAGCACCAATGAAGCTAACATTTGTTTCAGAGTCAAAGTTGAAGTTACTACAGGAGCCTGTCCAAGGAGCTACTTGGTCCATGTATACACGCTCACGCAGAACCCCCCTGAAGTCTGCAACTCCAAGGCATCTTTGTGAATTTGCAAGACTTTTCCTAGCATATTCTGTGGGCAGACATTGATCTGGAATCTCTTTAAGGCGACAATATTGCCTTCGGCAATTTCAGAGCAGCGTTTCTTGGCTGATTCATAGGACAGTTGCTGCGATTCTCTATTTTCAAGATTCAAGGAATGCAATTATTGCAATTATGCAATTATTGCAATTATGCAATTATTGCAATTATGCAATTACTGCAATTATTCAAGGAATCGGAAATGTTCTGGGCATTGCATATGACGAAGCTTCTAGGCAGCAAAGACTCAACGAAGGGTCTTCTTCGATATCAGTCGACAGAACCTCAACTACTTCAATACAAACCTCGTCAGCTTTCACCATGCGACCGTGAACAACATTTCTTAAATCCGTGTACCCAATAGCTTTCAGGGAAGGTGGATTGGTTGAAAACATAATCACTGGATGAGGATTCTCCAAACTCGCCATTGCTTGATCTTGGTTGGATTTGCCTGAAGCCTCATTTTCCTCATTGGCATTACCACCGTGATTGGAAAACTTGCAATACTATCCTTAAAATTTGGTTGTTTTGGTTACTGTCAAGCGGGACCCCGAAGCTGGGATGGCGACCCTGTCACTAAACTGTTAATGACATTTACCATTAACAACAGACACAAACGCGAAATGAACGACGAACACAGACACAAGCGTAACATAAATACATACTATAAATACTACCTGTATGTGGTGTGCTTAAATGAGCTATATTTAGTGCTAGATGTTCTGAGAGATATATTGACATCAACCTTTACGTTTTCTGTAACCTCGTGAACTCCCCCTTTCAAAAATCTCTTAAATTAAGCCAGTTTGTGATAATGTTTTAAAAGTCAAACAGTTGCTTTTATCTAAGTGAAAGGAACTAGTTGAAGTACCTAGCCAGCTTTAAAATGGCCTGTTTTAGCTAAAGGTGTCCTTTTACCCCTTAGGATAGTAATCCCGGATACGTATATATAAATGAAGTGTAAGTCTTACCGCAGAAAACTGTGCACGGCAAAGAATTTGCTTCTTAGATGATCTTACAATGATTTTTTCGTCCCCAGCAATCTCCAAGATGGCATATTCGGAGGAAATAGAGGATTTCTGATGTGAGGTGATTCCATACACAGAGGTACACTTGGTCGTTTTTAAAATCCGTATCGTCGTTTTTAAAATCCGTATCATTAATCCATAACTGTCATCCGACGGGAAATCTAAAATCTGATGAACTGGTAACGCAGTCATTTTCTACTGAAATTTAAATAATTAAAAAATATTTAATACACTGCATATGGGCAATGGGTTTCTTCTTTACAGCTAATTTGTGTACTGCGTTCTAAAAATATAAAAAATCAAAACAGACCAATTTTGGAAAGAAAAGCATTATTTACTTTATGTTTTAAGTGTTAATGAGAAACAAAAATGAGGTGATTTTGAAAGAAATTAAGTTAAAAGTTAATAGACTTCATCAACTGAAAGGTGTACGTAGCAGTGTACTCTTGGTAGCAGTTACTACCATTAGAGTAAAACACTGTATAATTTCCAGTAAAATCTTGTAAATTGAAATTCCCGTCCCCTAGTGCAATGCAAGACTGTCACGTTGGCGCCATAGCCATATTTTACTTAGGCGGTATACTTTTTAACTAAATTCTATAGTGGCGCCGTTTTAATTGACGTTTCGTAAGTTCGGACTCTTAGTAAAACCTATACGTACGTATTTAACATGCAAACATGCACACACAACACAATCATCACTATATCACAGGGATATAGGTTACGTACATGCCGTATATAATTGCATGCAACCTCACATATGCATAAATGTCATATGCATATAGTGAGAAGAAAATGAGACGTCATGCAGAGAACGTCTATTTGACCCGACAAATAACCTATTTGTCCATATCGGTAGTTAGTCCGCGACATATGTACGATCCGATTTACGTTAAAAGTAGCCTAGAATTGAGTTAATTGCAATCTTGTTCTGTGTAAATGTTAGTTGTTGACGTACGTAGTACGATTAAATAATCGAGTCAGTAAAGATAGACGGATTGTAGGAATCTGATGGGGCCCCCAAATTTAAGAGAGAATTTAATCTCATTATGCAGTCTCCTGCAGAGCAATTAGACTTCAGTTGGACTTTCGTTAAAGAGGTAGATAAAGGTTAAACTGAGGTCGTTTTAGGGGGCCCCATCAGATTCCCTATTCTACAGTATACTATTACAGAGCAGTGTAATGACAACGCAATGTATTACATGTTTAAGGTTACGTAAACATTATCATTACTTGTCTGAACTTGAAAGGAAGTCATGTACAGTTATGTCGGGACAAAAGATTAATAGAATAGCTAACGACAAAAATGAGGAGTCAACTGTTCATTAATTAAACTGAAACAGGTGCGTTTAAAGTTTTGGCGCGCAGCTTAACTGAGTATTTAAGGAACAAATTTTGCAAACCCGTCAGTCTTCAGAAATGTCATTTGTGTGCAGTTTGACCGAAACTCGAAGACAAATTGTTGCTTCAGGCTTAGGTCGTTTTCTGGTTGAAAACGAATTAATTCCCGAAGAGATATATTGTGGTAAGTGTGGGAGATTGTGTAAACTTGGGTCTAAGGGAACAGACTTGGCGATGTACTGCAAAGCGCTGTCGGGACGGTGTTTCACTGGTGTTTGTTTCACTGAGCGGTGTTGCGCCACCGCTCATTTTTTGCCAATTTTCTTACTCCAATTCAAAAAATTGTGGAAACTTTGGTAGGGTGGATTAACAGGTATCCTATTAGTGTTATTTCCAAGGAAACTGAAGTATGGCCCAGGACCATACGTGTGCTTGGGGGGGGGGGTTTCACCCCCTCCCAGACCTGAGCTCGCCCCCCAGAGGGGTCCCTCACCCCCCCCCCGAATCCGGATTTTTCCGGTAAAAAACCGGAAAAATCCGGTTTTTCGGCGGCTTTCGGCACAGTCAATCACAGCCAGTCGTTTGTAAACCCCGGAGTGTTCACACGCAAACTATCGAAGCTCAACGGTCCAAAATGAAACGCGATATGAATAAATGCATGAATTTGTACTAATTTTGTGATTTCTGCTAGATTTGTGTTGTGCTGTATGTCTGTTACCTTGCTATTACTGAATAAAGCAAACGCTTAAAATTCAGTCATTGCGGTTCATTAGTCTTTAATTTTGAGCAAGACGTGAGCACGCAGTGGTCTAAATATTCAATTTCGCTCTTCAACGAATGGAGACGGTGTTTACTTGTCCCGACTTTTTTTCATGTTCAGACAAGTAATGATAATGTTTACGTAACATTAAACGTGTAATACATTTCGTTGTCATTACACTGCTCTGTAATAGTATACTGTAGAATAGGGAATCTGATGGGGCCCCCTTAAATGACCTCAAGTCCAACTGAAGTCTAATTGCTCTGCAGGAGACTGCATAATGAGATTAAATTCTCTCTTAAATTTGGGGCCCATCAGATTACTACAAGCCAGATAGACTTCAACGTTCATGGAGAGAACCTGATGGAAATACGCGATGAACCGAAGTAATTGTATTGCCCTTGCTTACT
The DNA here is from genome assembly GCA_030248195.1 of Trissonchulus latispiculum. Lineage (NCBI taxonomy): Eukaryota > Metazoa > Nematoda > Enoplea > Enoplida > Ironidae > Trissonchulus > Trissonchulus latispiculum. Next base: position 32,365 of record JASAND010025293.1, read on the forward strand.
GTAAATATATTGTATATGTAGAAACCTGAATGCAGAAAGGAAAATGAAAGTGCAGAAAAGAAAAACTGCAAAGCAGAAAAGAAAACCTGCAAAAAATGTAGAAAAGAAACGCTGCACAAAAAAACGGAAAAGAAACTGCTGAGCAGAAAAGAAAAACTGCACAAAAATGAAGAAAAGACTGCACAAAAAGCAGAAAAGAAAAACTGCAAAAAAGTAGAAAAGAAAAACTACAAAAAACATCCTACCTTTAAGGTACAGATGAAATCGTTAGTAATAAAGATATAGCACTGTTAACCTTAGGTCAGCAAGGAAAGTCCTTTTTGATGGCAAAGGAGAATGAATCGCTTAACTGCTTCGCAGTTTGTCCGAATTGCCCCTAAGAGAGGGAATCTGGAATATCAAGCAAGTAAACTGCCTGCACCGAGTTTAGTCGGCATAAGAAGAAATAAATGCGAAGCACGTGTAAGTAATATTTACGCTTGACAAATATAATGTAGGGGTTTTGATTTATTATGTTGGACTTGTTCCTGAATGGGCACCTTATCTTGGCGCATCTCCTGATGGAGTTGTGACCAATAAATTTGACCCTAGCACCAGGCCGTGGCTTCTTGAAGTTAAGGGGGGTCCATCATGAAAAATTTTTAGGCGACGGATTTCGCTCATTTTCACACATAAGTTAGCCACATATGTCGTGCATATCAAGTTTAAATTTTGAGTTGTTTCGTTCAGTTCTCCGTAAGTTACGAGCAATCAACTGTGTGCAATTTGAATATGAGCGAGCACAAGGGTGCTGCAGCCAACTGAGGCAAATTTTCGCAAATCAGCTCTAAGTTTTTAGCTTATTTTGTTACACACCTTTAAAAACTATTAAGAAAAACATTTTAGTACCGTTTCCAGCCGGATGGGCTTGATCAGAAGCTTCTCTAAAAAATTTCTCGGAAAAGCAAGGCCCTTGTTCCTTCTTATGTGATGAAACATTTAACAGCGGTTAACTTAAAATAGAAGCTTTTCCGACCCATAGTTCTATGAGAAAAATTCATCCCCGCAATGAGAGCTTTCGATTGATATATAATATGCCATATTTTGAAAAATTTTAAAAATCGCTGTTTTGAGAAATTCGGGGTTCGAGGGTCCCGTTTGGCACGCTGAGAAGTACTGGACATAGCTATCAGCATAATTCATGCTGCAAATGGATCCAGAGACATGAATACACAAGTTGGAATACAAAATAGACAGATTTTGACCTTACTGTTGTCAGAATTTAGCCAAATTTTCGAAAAAACCGAAATTTTGACAATTTTGCTAAAAATGCCCATTTTTGCGCCAAAAAGATCTCGAAACTGGGAAAAGATACAATGAAACCATTGCTATCAGTGGAACCGCCAATTCAAGTACTACGGAACCCTGGAGTTAGAATTTTTATTTAGGCCTTTGAATTAGAGTAATTTGCAATTCTTTCCGAAGACCCCACTTTTCAGCTGCAAAAATTGTTGAATTTTGACGATTTTCCAATGTTTTCGATAAATAAAAACTTTTTAAAAATTTTAGGGGCCTAAATCTAAATTCTACTTCCAGCGTACCGCAGTTTATGATTATAGCTACATTATAAATATAAAATTATGCAGGATTACAACTGTTTGTCGAGATATCTTTTTGGCGCAAGAATAAAATCACCACTTTTTCTGTTTCCTATGTTTAACACATGCGGACCTCGACTTTGAGGTGAAATAACTCAACAACCGTAAGAGATACGAGTTTAATTTTAAAACTCGTTAAAATATCCCACTCAAAGATCATTATATGTGAAAATGAGCGAAATCGGAGATGGTCGAAAAATTGACCAAAAATGGACCCCCCCTTAAGTGTCTGTATGACACTAACGCTGGTCGCGGACCCTCGTTCAATCGAACAAATCAAACAAGTGCGATGGAACAGTTTTTACTTAAAATTAGTTAACGGTCAATATATTCTACGAAAGGAACAATGCGCAGGTGCTTGGTCAAATGGCAATTACTGTTATAAACTTTACACATTTAGCTGTATATATATATGCTCCGAGAGTAAAAGAGTTACTTGCAGTAGCAGTTCATTTCAATGAAGAAGATTGGTTAAATGTAAAATCAAACCTGGACCCACTCTGGAGTAGACAGTGGTTAAGTAGAGATGATGGACACAACTCCAGAGGTAGAAGCCATGGACACAAGTGTTAATTATGTTTGCATGTATGACTTGCCCACTCATTTACATTGAGTTTAAACTTATAGGCAGGTGCAAGCACAGCAGGTACAATTTTTAAAAAACTAGGGCATTCTCTTTGAATTTTGAAAAACTGTCATTTAGAATTTCTATTGTCTCAGGGTTGGCGGCTATGGCTAGTTTCATTGTGGCGTTCGTTACGATTGTCTCTGACTGCATCTATAAAATGGGGAGGTTACGATGGATCGGTGTCTGTGTTGGTGCTGTTTCCAGACGGTGGAACCTACGAAGAAACTTACAGGACCCGAGCGCCTGTCTCTTCTAATTTGCTGGCTAATCAGCAAAAAGCTTCATTCGACATCGTTCGACTTCCTCGACTACCCTGCATTTGCTAATATACCCAGTGTGGCTCCGTGCTGCAAGGCCCACAGCAACAAGTGTGTGGATGAGAAGAAGAAGCAGTGCGCCCGAAACAGGGCACACCTGTTGAGGGCCACATTTTTAAGCATTAACTAAAATTTTACCTGTATTGAATATATGTAATTGCTTTATAAATTTTACTATGAGTTGTGGCCATTGTAATTATTGTATAATTGTGCTGCATGAAACAAGAACGTAAAAATTGGAATTGAATAAAGAAAATAAAAGACGATAAAACGAAAAAATGGAAAAGAAAATAAAAGGATGATAAAAATATCCGCCTAAGTGACTTAAATTATCTTACCTAAATGGCTTTACTTTTTAAAATTAATAAAAGGGTGACAGCGCCTTAATGGGTATGTCACGTTATAAGTCATGGGAAGTGCAGAAGGTTTCTCAGAAAGTTGGAAAATTTTTCTATTTTTGTCTACCTAATTTTATTTAAAATATAACTAAGCCTAGATTTTAAAGTAATGTTGGAATTTGAGATTATCAAAGATTATGCTACACAGGCAAACAGTATGCGATGCGTGAAGGCTATTATCGATACCATGGAAGATGATTTGATTGATGCCTCCAACGTCAAACGCTTCTTGGAGACTCACTTCCCGGATTGGACTGATGAAAGTCTATTGTACCTGCTTATCAGTGATTCTTGTTCACACATACTCTTCAAAGACTGGGTCACCAAGACTGGTTTATTTGAGACTTCAGGATTTCAAAGAAGTCATATCCTATTAAACGGCTATTCTTGTCAAATAGTAAGTATTTGAGAATTAATAAAAAGGATTGAGATCTCAAATAAAGTATTAAAATATAAATATTAGCATATTAAAATGTTTTAATCGTATGAATACCAGAGTCCAACTTTGGCTTAAAGTGAATTCAAATCGGCGATCGTGTACCCATGGACAGTGACACCTAGATCACACGGATAAGTAATCTTCTGGCGAGGCAAACGTAAAGTCTCTATAACTGTTAATAATGAAACAGGAGCATTAGTTCCCATTGGACTTACAGATGTGGAACATTTCCCGAAACAAGAAGTGGCCCATATTCTTCATAAGAAGACTGCAATTGAGCTCTACCTGTTCTACGTGCCTGTGCAGGAAGGGGAGGATCTGTGGATGGATTCGATTAGTCCTGAATCATCAAACCTCCTCGGAGGTTTTTCTAGCACAAAGCTTGGTGCATGGCATGTTTCAATAATGCTTACAATAAATGCAAATTTTTGTTTGTTTTAGGTATTATTATGGATCTTGTTTACGACAATTTAGTTTTATTTTGTAACGACATGAAGGCAGAGCCTTTATTTTATTATCTACTGGAAGTGGGATTACTTTCTCTCAACGTAGCTGCTGATCGCAGACGTCGGACCCCTGGCCAGACGATCTCATAAAGCTTCTTCAAGAGACATCCCAAAATTACAACGAGATGCAAGCTTTACGGGGTCCGGCCATAAAAGCAGAAACACTTTAATAATCAGGTCTTTGCTACCGGCGATGGAACTTGAGTCATTCAGCTACAATCAGCGGTTGAGGCCCATAGTTACTCATAGTAAATTGTAATGCAAAAGTAAATGTTCAAAGTTGAAACTTATTTATTGTTAATGTCTCGCTTGAGAGTGAGGTGTGTCCGCAAAAGAAATGTTAGAATGATGATAATAAAAGCGGCAGTATTCCGTTTAAGCAAAATAAGTCAAATGTCAAATCAGGAGTCAGAGATAGATTTAAAGACATATCGGATCCAGTCTCGATTACCTCCACCACCACTCAAAATTCTTAAAACTTGACCAATTGAATTATAATTTGGTATGGATATGTTTTCTACCACGCTGAGTCTACATCGCAAAACTTGATTTCGCAAAATTCGATTTTTTTGATTCGCAGGGGAGACCAAGGGGAACCAAAAAGGTTTTTACGGGAACCAAAATATTTAAAAAGCCAAAGACTTCGATTTTACTAAAAGATTGTATATAGGGGTTTTCTGGGCCACAGAACACGAATCTGAAGTCCATTTTCGATTCAACTCTTCGTTAGTTCGCTATAAGCTAAAGTTGTAAGCTTAAGATGTAAGCTTATGCTGAGCTCACGCAAAGCTAAATCAAAAACGGACATCAGATTCGTGTTTTGCGGCCCTGAAAACCTCTATATACAACTTTTCAGCAAAATCAGGGACAAAAATTTTTCAGTTCCTCTTGGTCCCACCTTGCGAATCGAAAAATTTTGCGATATTTGAATTCAGCGTAGTCAAAAACATACCCATAGAAACTTAGCTCAATTGCGCAAGTTTGAAGAATTTTCTGTTGTGGGATGGAGGTAGGGTAAATTTGGAATGCATGAAGGACAATCTTGGATGGACGATTGGTTGGTTTTTAAGAGCTAGTGGAAGTAATATTCTGTCAATCGATAAATTGATAATACCATCGGAAAGCTCGTACCAAAGTGGTTGTAATGAACTAAACTTCATTTGTATAGAATGTCTCTGTCGCACATTATATGCCAGTTTTTATCAAAATCGCGCTTTGCTTGATTTTTCAATAATTTTTTGGCCTAAATTTAAATTACTGCGGGAATTTATAAACAGACAAAACTATTCTAAATTTTATATGGTTGGAAAGTATGATAATTTATTGTTGTATGGACGGTTAATTTATCAAGTATTTCATAGGCAGTTTGAGTCAGCTTATTAAATGGGTCCACACAAGCAAAAAGTTTTGTGAATTTCAGCTGACAACTGAGGAATCTCCTATGATTACATGTAAATTTTGTGTTCATACATGTCAAGTAGCGTCCATATACAACCAACATTCAGTGTTCATACAAGCAAAGATCAAAAGCACGTAGAGATAGAGACGTCAGATCTGGGCCTCACCCCCCAGGGTGGTCCCTCACCCCACAGAACCCGGATATTTCCGGGTTTTTTGGGCAAAAACCGGAAAAATCCGGTTGTGATATATAATCCGCCATTCGGTTGTGATTTCAAATTGTAATTAGACTTGAGTTATCTAGGATAGCAACAATAAAGACTGCTTCTTACAAAGAAGAGGTTTAATGATAATTTTCTATTCTTCAGTGTTCAATGCCGGAGGGGGCGGGAAATATCTCACCGATGATATTTTTGTGGGATGAAATTTTGTAGGGGGAAATTTCTCCGTGACGACACGTTTTGACGGTAGACACAAGATTTGCAAATTCCTGCAAATGCAAATGCAAAATGCAAAGTTGTCGTAATGATCTGAGAAGAGTGTGCCGTTAGCTTACATTGTAGGTTGTTTTCATACACAAACTAATTGTTCGTTTCCATGGTATTACTAGGCCTATATCAACCTACCTTCTGGACCAAATCTGCACTGTACGCCTGCGTGTAAGTGTCATGATTCACAGGCATCACTCACTTCTGTGGGTTGTGCACTGTAACAAAACCATGTATACCATGCTAATTATTTCTGTTCAGTAAGCAGCAATACCGTAAGAAATAAGATAATTACAAGTCACGCCAAAATATTATAACGTGGGTTATGGTTAAATCATTGTGGGACCAATTATTAAAATACTGACGCTGTTAAAGTAGAAAATGTGGGACCTTACTGAAGCTAATCCTAAAATGATTAGGATTTAGAACTTACATAGTCGAGAGGGCGGTGAGCAAGCAAATAGATACCGAAGGGAATTTGCAAGTATAAATTTTCGAAACAGTCTTAGCATTAAGAATACTGGCGTTTGCTTTTTTAATCCTAGAGTTTTGCAAAATCAAAAGTTATGCTTTGTACGAACTTGCTCATGCTGTTTCAATTTCCTTGTTGTTGCTTATTCTTCACTAAATATGTATTCTGCTCTGACTACACTGTTTGAAATGCAACATAACTGCATTTAGATTATAACTTAAGGGGGGCGCTACTTGGATCAAAAATTCCACCCTCACGGATTTCGCCAAGTTGTACGCATTGATACTCCCTAGGGTCGTACGAAATCCATTGAAGTTTGAGATGATTTCGTCCAGGAATAGAAATGTTACAGCCATTCAAAATTTCTAATTCCTATTGAAAATGGCCTAAAATCGGAACTTTAGATTTTTCGCTTCTGACAACGATAACTTACCCAGATCAAAACAGTTCAAAACTTTCTACATATAGCTCATTTTGTAGCTAAACAATCTAAAACTTGGCGAAGAGCTTTTGTCAAAATCTTATTTCTTACCTTTACAGGAATCGTTTCCGTGAGGCAACCCAAAAATTTGTCAAAATGTGGTAGTTTTCGAAAATTTTCGAACTTTACAAGTATGCACAATATCTATATCAATCGCCAGCTTTCTGACTCTAAAAAACTTTTCTTCTTGGCAGAAACGTTCATTTTGCAGCTGTTTAATGTTATCGGCCAAAACCTTATCTCCGTGATTTTTCAATTTCTGTTTTGGGGGTGGTCTCACAGAAAGAATTACCACAAAAGTTAGAAACAGAATTTTGAAAAACTCTACGGCAACTTTTGGATATTGTATTTAGCTACAAAATGAGCTATAGAACATTTTGAAGGGTTTTGATCTGGGTCAGTTATCGTTGTCAGAAAAGAAAATCTAAAGTTACAGTTTTAGGCCATTTTCAATAGGAATTGGAAATTTTGAATGGTTGTAACTTTTCTATTCTTGGACGAAATCATCTCAAATTTCAATCGACTGCGTACGGCCCTAGGGAGTATTAATGCGCACAATGTGAGCGAAATTCGTGAGGGTCTAATTTTTGACCCCAGTAGCGCCCCCTTAACTCACAAAAATAGGTAGCTATACTCTAAATTCTGACAGGAAACTAAGATAATCGGAAGGATTCAAACAATTCGCGTCGATCAAGGAACTGGGTCTTTGCACCAACCAAAGCAGCTGTGTTTCTATTTTTATTGACATTCTGCTGTTGTCGTTATCGTCGCACACAGCGTCAAAGGGTCTGCCTGCTTTATATAAGGTCTTTATTGGAGCAATTTAAAAACTATATTTGACTGAAAGTTGCACTCACACATCTGCCTATCGAATTTTTGGAAGTTTCCCAGTAAGGCATTCGAGGAAACCTATTTGAAAATTAGCGAAGTTTTCATAGCTCCAGGTTAAAGAGAAAATTGTCGTAAAAAACTCAAACCATGTTCAGATATCCTCACAGACACTAATAAATCTGCGACTTTTTGTTCTGAAGCATTAAAAAGCACGAACAAAGCCGGCGCTTAGCTTAATCACGATGTTATACAAAACTTACCTAGCTATATGTATATGCAGATAGAGTAATTTTCGTGGGAGCTGTTTATCTTCGAAGCAAAGGATAACTACTTTTTAATTATCTTATTTCAGATATGCTACTTTCTGTGTGCTTGTGCTTGGCAGGTTTCTATTACACTGTCCGCTGCAGCGATGCCGTCGCTTTACCGCCAGTACTACCAGGCTACTTTACCTATTTTGATCAGGAATCTGGCTGGATTATGAAATGCGAACAAAAGTGTTTCGAAATTCTGAAGATGGGAAATCTGAAAAACGACTGCTGTACACGACTATTTCCAATTGTCATTCGAAGTGATGGTGACAGTGATGCAGAAGTGAATCCAAACGAACCACGTGAAGAGATAACATTTTGAGACGGGAATTGTGCTTTGCTCAAATGCAGCTTGTAAAGCGTGATTTATAACCTTTATAACCTGTAATAAAACAGCATATTTATTTAGCTAGCACATAGACTTCAAGTAGTAATTTAAATTTAGTTTTACTACTACTCCATTGATGTAAATGACTTGAAAATGTATCTATCCATCCACACGTTTACAAAGATAAATTTATTCATAAATCATGCAGTCAGTCAGTTTTGTCTTCACAAAAACACGTTGCAACAACTCAGCAGTTTCCCCTTTATTACCCTGTAGTTGTCAGAAAAGTTGTGAATAATATCAGATATAAATATAACGGTAATATCAATGAGCTGGCAGAGGCTTGTCAGTCAACTACTCATGTAAACCTCACTATATGCGTACATATTTAAATTTCTTTCCAGGATTATAATAACCCACCAAAAGCTAAATTAGTAGAATAAGCATCACACTTGCCATTTACCAAGTCAGTTGCGGCAGCCCGACTCCAACATTACCCACTACCATCTGTTCCGTACTGGACTTTACTCAGACTTTGATGAAGTCTTTCTTCATCTTCTTCCGCCGCAGGAGTTCTGCTGGGCTTCCTGTATCGACAGCCAGCGGATTAGCAGACTTCTGCGCTTCTACTTCTTCTACTTCCTTATAGTGAGTTTAGAACGCAGAATCCTGCGCAGAAGCCGTGCTCGATTGTAAAACACCAAAACACAGATGCAGAGAGATAGGAAGGAAGGAGGAAGAGACCGATGAGTAGCGTTTGAGGCCGCTCGGCCGGCGTCCAGTGAGCCCTTAGGCCGGCCGGCAGCAGTTTGCAGTGCAGCTATTATTACTGCTAAGATCTTGATTTTCGGGTGTTATTTTAGAAAAGTGTAGCTGTGCGTGTACGCTGATTGTACAAGCCAGACAAAAACCAGATTTGGAGTTTATTTAAACCTTACTTGCTCTAAATTGTATCAATCAAATGTTGATTTGCATTCCGGCCGGTGACCTGCCGGCGAGCGAAAGTCGTCGACCTCAAACACTACCGGTGAGCAACAGATAAGTCCAATAGGTTAAGCTTACAATTGATTGTGGATAGTAGACAAAAAGAACAATTTCAGTATTTATGATCACATATTAACATAGGGTCGGATCGGGCGGAATCTGTGCGGAATTTGTACAAAGGCCTGAACAATTTTAGTATTTGCATCTAGAATGGTAATTTTCGAAAGAGCTTGTACTTGTATAAGTACAAAATAGCAAATTTGCTCTAAAAGTTAACGTTAACAGTAATAACAATTATGTAGATTTAAAATTCATAAGAGAACTACTGAACACTGAAGACATGTAAAGCAAAAACATGTGCTTAGGTGCCTGCATGTATATATATAAGATTCCAGGTGGATGACGGACTAGGCATTCGGAGACGGGTAACTAATTACCGTGGGGCCGCAAAGCCTTATCTCTGGAACAAAACCAAAATTTAGTTGCGTAATGAGAACTTATATTTATCGCGGCTATAGCTTTCATGCATTTGTACGATCAATTCTTCCAAGATTTTCCACCAACAAGATCTTCGTTTTTCTTACTAGGTTCCAGTTCTTTCTTTATGAGAATGCCAGACATTTTGTTCAGGTTCCGCGGGCTAGTATTGAATGAATATATAACTGCTCATTTGGATACCCCAGACTATCATTTACGCAGGACTACTAACCGGCTTTTAAACCACATTGTGGACACCTGCGCTCGATAAAACTTTTTCATCCTAAAGAACGGCCAACTCCTAGAAAATCTCCTATAACAACAAAATTCTTTGTCATGTTTCCATATACATATCTGGCCTATTTCCATCGCTCTCTATATCAAGATCTAAACTGATGTTACATTAATTAGCAATCAGATTAATTTTGGGGTCTTCCACCATTTAAAGAAAATGCATAGCTTGGGTCTACACGTTCTTGACATTGACGATAGAAACGGGAAGCGTCAAGGAAGAGTGCTTTGTAAGGGAAGCAGGCATAGGAAAGATTGATAAGCCTGTAGCGGGAGTTCAGCTGATGGCCCTGTGGTGTAGCGGAAGCATGTCTGTTTCCGGATCAGAAGGGCCGTGGTTTGATCCCCGGCAAGGCCAATTCTTTACTTTCAATGGTGAGTGAGCTGAACCTCTCCCTCCTCCCTTCTCTCTTCTAGGTCCTGGTTTCGTGGGTACAAGGGTGAAGAAAATGCATAGCTTGGGTCTACACGTTCTTGACATTGACGATAGAAACGGGAAGCGTCAAGGAAGAGTGCTTTGTAAGGGAAGCAGGCATAGGAAAGATTGATAAGCCTGTAGCGGGAGTTCAGCTGATGGCAATGTGGTGTAGTTGGTTAACATGTCTGCTCCGGAGTGAGAAGGGCCGTGGTGCGAAACCCGGCTGGGCCAATTCTTTACTTTCAATGGTGAGTGAGCTGAACCTCTCCCTCCTCCCTTCTCTCTTCTAGGTCCTGGTTTCGTGGGTACAAGGGTGCCTGACGCCTCCCGTTTGGGCTTATCCTCGGTTTCCTCTTGGTCCACCAGCCCTGGTAGAAGCGCTACAGCTTATCCAGTCTGGTGATGCGCAGTAACGGGTGGTCAGCCTATGTATAGTATGTACTTCAGGCCATTCAACTGCCGGAGGCCGTCGGCCAGCGACTGCTCGTCGGCCTAACACAAATATTTGCGGCCAGCACTGCAATTGGAGGCGGAACAGAGCAGCATGTTTAATCAGCGGCAGAGCGGCTCAATGTAAGTTCAATCAATATATATAAAGTATAACTCGTTTTCATTGTCTTTGTAATGCATAATATGAATAGTTTGCATTTTTCCACTGATTACCTGTAGACACTGAAAAATATGCCTGGTTAGCCGCCGGCCAAGAACAACCAACGGCCAGCCGGAGGCCGGCATCCGTTCTAAAACACTGCCCACACATTACCCAGCAAAATTTGGGTTTACAAATGTTGTTTAGTAGAATTGGTTAATCCAAAAAAATTTGCAGAGGGAACATTCTGCGGAATTTATTGGAAAGGCATCAGGCAACTTCTGATTCAGAAATGATCTTGGCTCTAGCTTGTATCATGATCCCGTCATATTCTGAACGCTGACTGCAAGTATAGGTAGTTTTCAATTTTCATGACAGATCCTAAAATATTTTGTCTTTTATGCAGTATACATATAACCAAGAGTACATAATAACTAAGAGTGTGGCAAGCGCAGCACTCTTAGCTATCAGGCTGAGGACATCATCTGCAGGATAACCGCCTACCCCCCCTATAAATTGGACCCCAGTAACCCCCCCCCCACAAAACAGACCCTAGTCAGCCACCCCCCCCCCCCACAAATCCCACAAAGTCGATTTCACCCGGGTCTGATTTGTGGGGGGGTCATTTCACTCGGGTCCAATTTGTGGGGGGGGGGGGGTCATTTCACTAGGGTCTGGTTTGTGGGGGGGGTCATTTCACTATGGTCCAAGTTGTGGGGGGGTCATTTTACTAGAGTCTGATTTGTGGGGTGGGTCATTTCACTATGGTCCAATTTGTTGGGGGGGGGGGTCATTTCACTAGGGTCAAATTTGTGAGGGGGTCAAATCGACTAGGGTCTGATTTGTAGGGGGGGTGGCTGACTACGGTCTGTTTTGTGGGGGGGTCACTGGGGTCCAATTTGTGGGGGGGGGTAGGCCGTTATAGTGCAGATGATGTCCCCAGCCTGATAGCTAAGAGTGCTGCGCTAGTCACACTCTTAGTTATTATGTACTCTTGGTTATATGTATACTTCATAAAGGACAAAATATTTTAGGATCTGTCATGGAAATTGAAAACTACCTATACTTGCAGTCAGCGTTCAGAATATGACGGGATCATGATACAAGCTAGAGCCAAGATCATTTCTGAATCAGAAGTTGCCTGCTGATGCCTTTCCAAGGCCTATCTAGTTTAGCAAGAGTTTCACTGTCAAATGCTTCACATATTATTACCATAATATAGTTACACTCACTCACAATGTATAATCCTACCCATTCATAAATTTTGTTTCAATTCAGCTACAACCACTAATCAGGTCCTGCCAAATACGCAGAGTTACTACAAAATCTCCAGCTGACGTAATTTATTTCATGCCAAATATGAAATCCACAGAAAGAGATGCAAAGTTTTGAGGTGAGTCACAGCATGAAACTTGTTTCCAGTACAAAACAAGCCTTTGAAAAACTTTTCTCACTATAGAGACTGCTCTATTTTATACTCACTGACAGCAGGAATTCCTCTTTCAAAGCGTCACCCGACAGTGTATGCAAAGTCAATATTTTTGGTATGAGCTTTTTGAGTGTCTCCTACGCATTCCACTTCATCTGTAGTATTCTGTTCAGTTTTTCATTTTGGCAACCGTTTTTCATCATTTTTGGACATTCTTTTTACTTTTTCACTGATATAACCTCTCCTCTAATAAAATTCGAACTTGGACATTTCTTTTTCTGCGCTTGTGAGGTCCAATATTTTCCGTTTATAAATGTTTTTCTGTATTTCGGCAACATCATAAAGGTAAATCTTGGCAAGGTTTTTGGCGCCGTTTTTGCCTTCTAACAGGTGTTTATTTGCTGAAGAAGTTAGTAATGCTTAGAAAATTTGTCGGGTGCTTTGGTTTAACCTTTCGTCGGCAAGTAAAGAGAAACCTAGACCTCCGTATAAACATATTTTGCGTAGACCTGGATTTAAATGTCATCAAATCTGTTTGAAAAAATTAAAACGAGAAGGTAGGTCGGCTGCGGTAAAGGTTTCTATTACAGCTATATATATATTCGGTTAATTTGCCTTAACTTCAAGTTCAGGCGTTCGTTTAAGCTTCTGCTTAATTTGTTAATTTCAATGAGGGCTGAGGCCGGTGCTTAAATTGCCAGGATTAGTTCAAGTACATTTTCATGGTTTATTTTTTGAGGCTTATAGTGCGGCAACTTTTTCAAGATCCTAATCTAAGCAAATAAAATTTTCATCAGAGCAGGTTCGTCGTTTTTCCATAGAAAGAGACTGCCTATGGAGTTCAGTTCACCAACCGGCGAGAAAGGGGGAGAGAGAGTTGCCTAGTTTTCGGGTTTAGGCTTATGGTTTCTAGGATACACAGCTTTCTATTCCACTCTATCCTTTGAGAACTAGGAAGCTGGCTTGCGTGAGTTCAGCTTCTTGGCACTCTATTGATCGCCCTAAATGCAAAGCGCCGGTCCCTTTCTCTCTCTCTCCCTCTTTCTAACACGCATATACGGCATTGAGGCGCATCAGTTGAGGGTCGACATTAGTTGAGTTCACTGGCCCTAGTGTTCTGATTTTTAGGCCCAGGGTCCTCTTTGAAACTACTTAGGCCATTTTTTCTGGAATGTCATTATCATACATATCTCGGCATGAAAACATTGAGCTAACATGTAGTGATAGAGCTTGATGTATTTTATACTAGCACTCTGAGGTCAGATTAACATTTCATTTGGTTTTGGGTTTCAGCAGAAGTTAATCCTTTGACTCCTAATAAAGTAATAATTAATTATGAAATCAATTAATGGTTTAGTCCCAAAGGCTTCGTTTAATTCGGACAAAACGTTTTAGCTTTTTAAAAATTTACACACTTTTTTAGGATTTTGGAATTTTGCACGGAATGCTCTCTATTCATTTCAAGTATGTAGGCTTATTATTTGCTATAGTACCATCGAAAAGTACAAAAATCTAGTTTTCTGTAACAATGTTTACTCGATTTGACTTGACACCAACAATTGCAGAAGGCTTCAACGGTAAGCAACAGGCAGTATAAGCTATGCCCATTATTTGAGAACGTTACGTTTTCAAAAATCCCGTCCAAGATGTAACGACACATCAACATTTGAACATTTGATACATATGCCGTACACTTCATCTCAACAATTCTTCTTCTTTGGCTTTGGTTTTGCCTTCTTCAAAAACAAAATTGTACTTTGTATTTGTATAAATATTGGTTAGTTTATTGTTTCAAATGTTAAATTTTAATCGGAAACTTTCGAACGTTTGAACAACTTAAGTTTTGTCTGGATGTGAATTCGTGGTCAAGTCATCTTGCTATGCTCGTTGGAGCGCCTGTCGATTACGGATCAAGCGTGTGGTTCAGTATCACCAAGTATTGTTTTTTCGACCATCAGGAATTATTTGTTGGTATTTTTACTGTTATTCATTTTCACTCTAACTTATGAAACAAGAATTGGTTACAAAACCTGCAATTGGTTTAAAAATTTTCCTTCTGTGTCTGTCATGCTTTGTTTTCCATTTCACCAAAATCTGATTTACAATCCAATTTCTGAGTTTCTCTTATTATTTTCCAAGTTAAAGTGTCTGCTTTTCCTACTGTTATTATGTACAATTACGAAAGCATTAGTAGGTAAAGCTATCAGGTTGGTTCGGTATTGAAGTTAATCGATCTAGTTTTAGATTATTGAGATCTTAACACTATAAATACATACCTGTCCATTTCCTATTTTCAATTTTTGACTACCATTATAATTATGTCACGCATTGTTGCTGAAAATCCTGAAATAAGGAAGGCATTATTCCTTGTAAAATTTAGCCATCTGCACCAAGTAATTATCTTTAATAATATAATTTCTGCTACTTAAAAACTTATTTAACGAGTCTTTCATGCAAATCTGTTTGTCGGTATCGCCGTAGTGCCGTGCCGTCCACCCACACTCTACCTATATTATTTACTATGCCTGTTTGTACCATTTTTTGTTCTAAATGCTGTTACTTTGTATTTTCTGAAATTTGAAGGTTCCACAATTCTGGAACCACTACCTACCGGGACGGTCGGAACGGAGCGAAAGAGGTCGTTGCAAAAAGTCAGCTACAAGGTGTTGGAAGACTGAAAATTTGAAAACTTTCGGAAAAGTTTAGTTTTCAAAAGCTGTCACTTTTTAAAGTCTGGACATGAAAGGCTAAACATAAAAGTCTGGTCATAGTCTTGTGGGTTCGGTCAAACTATACAAACCAAAGGTACATATAAAGGTATATATAAGTGGAAATTCAGAGACAAGGTGGAGAGACCCCTGGGTGTCGAGTCGAGTCGATCCGTAAGCGGGTATATAATCACAGAGTTGCCTCCCTAGTCCAACACTATTAATGTGTTTTACAAACTACTGGTGATATTTTGACGACTTCTGGAATGCTGACTTCTGTCAACAAATTTGAAATTTTAACCTTCTTCTTGATCTTTTCTTGTCTCTTTGTTCTAAGAGTAAAAGCAAAGAAACACCATTTTTAAGCAAATAAGTACTATAGTGCGAATGGATGGATACAAAGCTGAGCTGAAGTTTCCAGCATTGATAAACTTTAATATTATTCCTGTTTCAGACATTTATATGGCCATATAGTCTGTGTTTATGCATTTAATCCTGTATGTAAATATGTCCTGATCATTTGACGATAATGAGATCTCCAGTACCTACGGCCAAGATAGCAAATCACGATCCCGCAACAAACATATCTCAACCAGGTTTCTGTCTGGAAAAAGGGGTCCATAACAATTCAAACATGCCTCCCAGGTGAGCAAAAATACAGCGTCGTGTTGAAGATGTGTTGTGATGGTCAATTCCGGTTATGGCACTGTCCAGTTATGGCACTAATTTTCAGTTCTGTTATGGCACTCATGAGTTCTGTTATGGCACTAATGAGTTGTGTTATGGCACTCACGAGTTCTGTTAGGACACTCGGTAGATCTGTTATGGCACTCATGAGTTCAGTTATGGCACTAAATGCCAATACAGGAACAGGAGACAAAAATGTAAAACCTACCCAGTAGATTCGCGTGGTTTTTTGCAGGATAAAAATTTTCACCATTGCGAATGGACATTTTCTTGGTTTGAGCTAAAACGTCTTCAGTTGCGAGAAAACCCAATGCAAAGTAGCGAGATTTCGTGTTACCGCACATTTGGCGGGTTCTCTGGAGCATTAAGACCTGTCGAGCCATACCCCACATGTCCTTTATATCATGGCACAAAAAGAAATTTTGGTCGATTCTACAGTTTTGAGAAATCGATGTTCAAAGAATTTAGGATTGTATTTAGCCTTTATGTCTGAAAAGTATTGCTAATTTTTTGCTAATTTTGCTAGTTTTGTACACTCTCGTAAATGAACTTACTATATAAGCTTTAAAATGATGTATAATGCTATTTTCAACTCACGAAAATTATAGCGTTTCAAAGAAATCACCACAAAGGCACTCTGCACAAAAGGATCACCACCTTAAAAGATTACTTAAAAGTTTAGTAAAGACTCCTTAAAATATACCGTGTGGACAATGAAATATGAAAAAGTCAGCGAGATCGGAGAACGTAGAGAAAATGGGCCCCTCCCCTTAACTGACAAGTAATACGAATGCCATAACGATGTAACGGATTAAGGTTGGAATGGTCAACCTTTCCGTTGTTGGTGATATTTCTAGGCTAGCTACCTGCTTGGCTTAGTATATCATCATCAAAAAGGGGCTGGGTTAATTTCGCAAGTCACGTAGCTCCCCCAACGTGTACGTTTGGGATTGGGTGGGTTCCCCCCCTTGCTAAACGGGGAGCTACGTGATTGGGGGGCAAATTCTCACTAGGGGGCGCTCGTGGGAGGGTTCAACCCAACACTCGCTTCCCCCCATCAGTCTATGACTTCGATGTAAACCGGGTAGAAACCTGCCCTAAGTGAAAAGATGCCTCTTCACTCTCACTAAACTGGATTCGAACAGGACCTACCTACCTAGCAGGAGCTCAGTAGACTCAGCCTAATTAAATAGTAACAACAGTTTAATAAAAGGAAACAACAAATATTATTATATAAGATAATAAAGATAATTATGGGCCGGGCCCTCAGTTAAACAAACAATCACACAAAGACAGTAACTTACAGTGAAGTAGGCCTACAGGCCAACGTACCAGCGGTCGACCCAAAGGGGAGAAGAGACAAATTACACAGTAGACTGGGGGAGAGAGACAGATAGGAAAAAGACGGGTGTACACGTTGAAAGAAGTCATAGACTGATGGGGGGGAAGCGAGTGTTGGGTTGAACCCTCCCACGAGCGCCCCTAGTGAAAGACTTGTCTCCCAATCACGTAGTCTCCCGTTTAGCTTGTCTGGGAAACCCACCCAATCCCAAACGTACACGTTGGGGAGCTACGTGACTTGCGAAATTAACCCAGACCCCTTTTTGATGATGACACACCACAGCTACTGTCATATCTTGTTTTGTTTGCCTTGTCCCTCCCTCTCCCTCCCTCCTCTCCTCCTCCTCCTCCTCCTCTCCTCCTCCTCCTCCTCCTCCTCCTCCTCCTCCTCCTCCTCCTCCTCCTCCTCCTCCTCCTCCTCCTCCTCCTCCTCCTCCTCCTCCTCCTCCTCCTCCTCCTCCTCCTCCTCCTCCTCCTCCTCCTCCTCCTCCTCCTCCTCCTCCTCCTCCTCCTCCTCCTCCTCCTCCTCCTCCTCCTCCTCCTCCTCCTCCTCCTCCTCCTCCTCCTCCTCCTCCTCCTCCTCCTCCTCCTCCTCCTCCTCCTCCTCCTCCTCCTCCTCCTCCTCCTCCTCCTCCTCCTCCTCCTCCTCCTCCTCCTCCTCCTCCTCCTCCTCCTCCTCCTCCTCCTCCTCCTCCTCCTCCTCCTGCTGCGCGTCGTGCGTCCTCGTCGTCCTCCGCGTGCTCCTGCGTCTCCGTCTCCTGCGCGTGCCTGTGTGTGTGTGTGTGTGTGTGGGGGGCCTGCTCCTCCGCCGCCGCGTGGGCCTGCGTCTGCTTCTGCTTTTTTTTCTTTTTTTTTTTTTTTCTTTCTTTCTTTTCATCCTTCTGAAGAAAAGAAGAGAAAAGCTGACTATCACAAATATGATGGACACATGTTATGCTGCCATCCCAGCCAATCTGACCATCTGACTTAACGTAAACTCAATTGCATAGTCCATTAATGCAGTGCTTAAGATGCGTGTGTGTTAGAAGCTAAGATGAAGATCAAATATCACAACATTGGAGGTTCTTTTGAAATTGGCTTATAGTTGAAATGTCAGTAAGTGGCGTCATGGGTTACCGAAATTTCTTTTGTTATGCAACTTTTCTTCTTTCTTTCTTTCTTTTTCTTTTCTTTTTCTTTCTTCTTTCTCTTTCTTTCTTGAAATTTTCTTTTTCTTAAGGGGGGAGGTGATGTAGGGATGTGTGAGAGATGGGGTGGTAGAAGTGATTTAGATATGTGTGGAAGGTTGTATAGTATATATGTTGATGGGGATTCCGTAGCAGGCGGAGTAGGGGAGAGTGGGTCGAGGAGAAAGTAGGGTAGAAGGTAAGTAAGGTTATGGTAAGTAATAAGTATAGTTGATTTGATTGGATAATAATAGGTAGGGGGTGAGTTAAAATATTAAGTGTTAGGTATGGTGAAGGTTAGTTATATGTGTTATATGTTTGAGAATTATATAAAGAATTTAAAAAATTTTAAAGTGAATGAGTAAGTGTATAAAAAAAGTGATTAGCGTTACTGGCTAACTACTACCACTAACTAACTATATATATAGGGGGTTATTGTAAGTATGTAAGTTTGGAGGGGATGGTAAGTGAAGAAATTGTAAGTTATTTCAGAACGAAATAAAAGGGCCGAAATTTTGTGTAAAGGGAACCTACGATGGTTAATTTTAAATTTGCTGGGTGGGGAATACCGATGTGGTTAATGAAAGTATAAATATATAATTCGTGGAACTAATGAAGCCTTTAGATGACTCGAATCAAAAGTTAGTTTCTTTATTTCTGGCTAGCAACAATTTTGTTTTCTTTTTCATAACAATGACTTGAATATTCGACTTGTTCGTGCTCGTGTTTTGTCAATCTACAACTAAAGGCAGGATATGTGACGCTTGGTTGCTTTTGCTGACCACAAAAACACAACAAAGGTTTTATACTCAGTTTCAACGATTTGACAAATTTGCTGTGCAACTGCAGTGCAGAGCAGATAAAGTACTTAAAATGTCAACTGTAGAACACCCTGGGGGAAAGTATCAAATCTGTCGGTCTTGCATTGAAAGAGGCGCAATAAAAAACTTGACGCGAATTTGGTCCAAATTGATGATGCATGCACTTTAGTACGTACACGTGAGAAAAGTTTTCTTTTCTGAAAATAAATGGAAAAGGGCTGGTTTTGCTCCAGACATGTCTGTTACAAATTTACTGTAATTTTGTTCACTTAACCGTATATTAAGTGCTGAACTTAGCAATACATTGTTTGAAAGTGGGTTTGAATTAATTTTGCAGCAAGTATTGCAACATTATGTGATATTTATACCTACTACAGCTGTAGACTGTATAATTTTATAAATTGAAATCCTTGCTTGAAATTACTGGACTGACTGTATGCTTATTTGACGTTCCTATACATTCGAAATTATTACGCTTAATGGAAATAAAGAAAACTGAGGTACGGTAGGTAAGGTTAATAGGAAGAATATGTGCATTATAAACGTTGATTGGGATTGGATGATTTTATGCGGGTATATCTTTCAATCTGTGTTGAACCAGAAGAATCGTCGAATGTTACATCTTAAAGCTTACAAATTCGAGCTTCCATAGCGAAGGCACAGATCCAAGAATAAAGCTATGTATTCATTCTTTACGATTTTACAACGGAAAACGTATCACGTTACTAAGATTAGTATTTGCTTTGATTGTTTTGTACGTTTTTAATTCTATTTTATTTTTCAAATTTAAAGATTAATGGAACTGGAAGGTTTGCCTCATTATGAAACTCAGTCAGCTCCAGTGACTCCATTGCACTGCGACAGTTCCACCAATGATACCTCAAATGGGGATCGCCGATCCAGCTTTAACTTTCAATCCCACGAACCTCAATCGCCCAAAACACCAACTCCTCCCTTAGGCATACTGGACAGCTTCATGGGCTGTATGAAGCCCGTGATGTGGTTCTTGGCCAACAAAACTCCCACGACACTGACAGAACTGCAGAAGAAGGTTCATGCAGGTAAATTTGGTACACGTTATATTATTAATTAACTACTAAATAGTAATATTAATATTAATATTAACATACAACAGTAACTTGTGTACTACATATTTATCATCCTCCACTTTTACAATGTAGATTTTTCTCCTAAATCTACGTTGTAAATTTTGCTCCATTTTGCTCCAGATTATACTTCTCGACCGAAATATCGTGCTGCTAAGCTAGCTAGCTCACAAAATTTCAGTTCAGTGTCCTACGAATCATAAGAAAACCTGGCATCCATTGCAGGTGCTAAGGACGGAATAATTGTTAATGCTAAGTCCTTAACTGTCTGTTGCTCGTACCTTGCACGCAATGCTTCACTAATAAACCAGACAGAGTTCTCGTCGCTAACGCTAAAGCTATCAGAGGAGAAAAATTTCGTTTGATTATTAGGCATTGTGCCAATTTCGACTGCGGTGTTTTATGGTTTTGCCTGTAGCAGCAGTCAAACGTCCATTTTTGTTCTGGGAAACCAAGTTTGCAGTAGATGTATACAATGTACAGGTTCAAAAAACAATGTCGTTCGTCAATAATTTTGTCCGTCCAAAGCGTCCCCCGTAACTTTTATCATAGAATAGCTATAATACATACACATGCATTAGTATTATAAAGCCTTTGATAGCTAGCTATAGCACAGGTACTCAAACACAGTCTGATACTAACCAGGTAACCTAGAGAAACAGTGAGCTAGTCGTGCCTGCCCTGCTCGAATGTTGGTTTTGTATTATGTAATATAACGTCCTCTGAGCTGAATCATGAGGAAAATTTTTTCGGAATTGTTTAATTCTAAACTAAGCAATTGGAAGTGTTTTCGGGAGCAATTTGATGACGACTGTAAGAACAATACATTTTAATACATTGTTGGTTTTTGTCACATGCTTAATTTTATTTCTACTAAGTGCTGATAAAGTTGAACTTCCGTTTTAATAACACTTGCTTAAATTGTTTTTGAAATTTCCTGGAGGGTATTTTGCTAGCCTCAGTTTTAGTGAGATTATTTGATTTATATATTATCTATGATTTATCTTATTAACCTATTTATATTTTTGCGACCTGTTCAACTTTCATTTCTTAACTTTATCACTTATTCACTTAATTATTGTGATTTTAGTAAACAGTGATGACTGGGAGATTCCGTTTGAGACTATCACTGATCTTGAATGGTTGGGATCCGGTTCTCAGGGAGCAGTTTTCCTTGGGAAGCTCAACTCCGAACTCGTGGCTGTGAAGAAAGTCAAGGATGTGGCTGAAACTGATATAAAGCATTTAAGAAAACTGAATCACACCAATGTCGTGAAATTTAAGTAAGCACTTAGAGCATTAGATACCTTTTACTTTTATTATTAATTAATGTATTTGCATTATCGTAAATTAAATACAAATTAGTTGGGGGTAGCTTAGTTGAGTTTAAATTTAAGTTTAAGTTTAAGCTTACATAGGCCCTAATCAGCGCTTGTCATATTCTCAAAATCTGAAGCCAATTTGCTTAAATATTTTAGTTTACTTTTCCAAATTATTTAATAACGCATTTGAGATAAATTTTTGAGTTTAAGGCCGCACTTTGGACTTTGACCCTTCATTTTTGAATTGAAAATGTTTCATGATTCATTAAGAATATGCTTTCTAGGATATCAGATTTGTTTATATCCTTGTTTATTTTCTGCCCGCAGCATTATTAATAATAATCTTATTATCCTTTATACTTTGTTACTAACATAAGCTACGTCAAAGTTTTCTATAAAAGATACAACCAAATAAGGCTAGTGAAATCTGGATATTTTCAGACTAATCACGTAAGCTGCGCACACTCATAATTCATTAACTTTTCCTTTTGTTCTATTCCTAGCTAGCTTGTAAACAAAGTGATCAGTTCAGATTATACTGATCTCTGTGGACAGGTTTCGTTGCTACAGCAACTTGGAGCACTGACTCATACTTATGCAAATACGCACGCATACCTTTATGTACACTTTACCTCTCTCCGTTATCTTATCCAAATGAAACTATACCCCCGTTGAGGATACAAATGAAACTAGCTACGATGAAATAAAACTTACATATGAGCTAGCTCTAGATATTTTAGCGGTAGCTAATGTAACAAATATTCTTAAGCAAAATACGTGTATATATCGAAATGCCGTATTTATTTTGAAATGGAATGGAAACGTAGATTTTAAAGTTAGTATCTGCCCGGTTCTCCCGTAATGGAATATATACATAGAAACGTATTATTTTCAGGGGTATTTGTACACAAGCACCATGCTACTGCATAATCATGGAATACTGCTCAAAAGGTCAGCTCTGCGAAGTGCTGCGATCTGGTCGAACAGTGACGCCAACGCTGTTCATCGAATGGTGTAAACAGATTGCTACAGGAATGAATTATCTTCATCAGCATAAAATTGTGCACAGAGATCTGAAATCACCTAAGTAAGGAAAACAAGTCGATTTAGTGCAACACATCGGTTTTTATGCCATCGGTGTGTAGGTACTGAGGACTAGCCGATAAGTATGTTTAACATAAAATAACCAAGTGCTTGTATCAATGCAGCAAACATGCAAGATACATGTTTGCACTTTGCAGGCATTTACTTGCTACACCTAGTACCTACACGGTAAAGCCCAGTTCACACTAGGCTACTTTGGGGCAACCTAGTTGAAGCAACTTAGTTGCTTTTGCTATGCTCGAAAGTTGCCCAATTTAAACCGGTTGAACCTAACTGACTTGACGACACCCAGCCGAACTTGGTCGGAGTAGATAGTTAAACGCTCGCCCGTTCTACAGTTTACATTTTTGCGTTCTAAAACTACTGTTTAGTCAGTCGTATTGTTTGAGCTGTGAAACGCAGGCATTTATTTGGTTCATTCAGGCCCAATTTGCGAGCAGGGTCAACCGTTAGCGCACAAGATATGTTTCACTCCAGTCGATTGCACTGCACAGAGTAAATACTTCTCAAACTCTTATGTAATAAGTACTCTTGTTATTTATCAAATCTTGATGAGAGTGTTCATTTTTTGAACAACAGCAAATTATATTCGGCATATGAAGAAGGAGAGTTATTGAGTTTTATTGGTAGAAAGGTTAATTGGTAAAATTCGCCTTCTGCAAACTTTGAAAAATTCTTTTAGGAATTGGTCGCAGCTTTTACTAAATTAGCATTAAACTACACAGCACAATGTCAGAAATTTTATAAATATTGTGTTTGAATTTATAGCGTCCTTGTATGCGAAGATGACATTCTGAAGATATCCGATTTTGGCACTTCGAGGCAGTGGAATCAGCCGAACTCCGCCAAGATGTCCTTCTGTGGCACAGTTTGTTGGATGGCTCCAGAAATGATAACCAATGATCCTTGTTGTGACAAAGTTGATGTCTGGTCCTATGGTGTGATTCTGTGGGAATTGCTGACTTGTGAGATTCCCTACAAAGATGTGGATTCGTCCGCTATCCTGTGGGGCGTTGGAACAGGAAATCTATCTTTGCCTGTACCTGATACTTGTCCGGAAGGTGCGTTGAGCTTATCGCAGGGATGTCATC
The DNA here is from genome assembly GCA_030248195.1 of Trissonchulus latispiculum. NCBI lineage: Eukaryota > Metazoa > Nematoda > Enoplea > Enoplida > Ironidae > Trissonchulus > Trissonchulus latispiculum. The sequence continues at coordinate 56,133 of JASAND010025293.1, forward strand.
GTAGTCATATTACTAAAACTGAAAGGACTAAAAGTAATCGGACATAGTCTGAACTAATGTTAAGAAAGTAAACATAAATATACACAGCATATTTTGTTTCCAACCCACTTTTTAACCAGTGTCTTATTTAGTTTCTTTTCATTTTACATTTAACTTAAATCAAAGTATGTATTATTGATAATCAGATTTGTTAGGATTATATATATATATGTATTAATGAACTAATTTTTTAAAATACAATTTCGTGCTTTTATGGCTTCTCCAGTTTCTGTTGTTGCAGGTGTTAAGCTTCTGTTGAAGCAATGTTGGAGTTATAAACCCAGGAATCGGCCTTCTTTTCGACATATCGTTCTCCACTTAGACATAGCTCAAACCGAACTCCAAGGAATAACGGATGAAGAATACTTTCAACTACAGGAGAAGTGGCAGAGGGAAATTAATAGCTACATGGAAAACATGAGAGCTGACCCAAATCCCAGGGGAAAGTTGCCACAACTTATTGGTACGTATTAAATCACGCTATATCCTGGCTAATCTCAGATACTGATAACACTTTAACAGTGATTGATTATATGAGATAGACGATAGACCACCGACTCTTTCAGTTATTCAAACGATAAAGCTATGTGGCTAAACTATATATTACGTAACCATAACTCAGAATTCATTTTGGTTTATTTTTTACTTTTTTATTGTATTTTGTATTAATGGCTGTCAATTAGTTCTGAAAGTAAATGTAGATTCTGCTGAACAGCAATCGTTGCCTTTATGAAGGTTACGCTTTGTTTGTTCTTTGTTTTAGACGAAGAATTGGTCCGGCGAAGGAAGGATGAGCTGCGTCATGCTCAGGACGTTAGAGAGATGTACGAGAAGAAGTTGATGCGAACCAACAATCTCTACGAAGAACTGCAACAGTGTGTTCTGGAGCTTCAGCAGAGAGAATATAATCTGAGGAGAAAGGAGCAACAGGTTGAGCCCTCATTCTAGCATAGTGCTAAAATCAGTAACCTGTATTGTCTGTCAGTTGTTTAACTCAGCCTCAGTAGAGTCTGCTTCTAAATTTGCTTACGATGGAAAACAAACAATATGGTAGCTAAACTGTTATGTATGTATAATATATTTTCGTGTAACGTAAACTAAACAATGTCATAAATTGTTATTAGATGTGTTATTGGATGTGTGTGTTGTTTAGATCAAGGAATTGAGCTTACGACAACACTGCGGGTCAAGACGAGAAGACAGGAGTCATAAGCATAAAGTGAACCGAATCCTTAAGCCAGTGGTTGTGAAAGCGGGTGACAATCTAATGAGAGGAACTCCCAGAAACGCTTTGCACGGGTATCTGACGAGCGAATCACCATTAGAGTAAGCTAATATGTTAATTTATATATAGTTTGTTTTGTTCGTTCTCACCTCTTGTTGTAATCGTTTTTACTAACATCGGAGGACATAAGTCGAATGTTCAATTGTTTAATTTATAATTTCTAATTTTTAATCACAATTTAATTTTAAAAAACATTTCTTTGACCTTGGAGGTGTATGAAAGATAGCTGAAGAAAAGAAGTGCACAATTAAATCTCTGTGTTCCAAAATTTTGGGATTTTACTCGAGTTTACTTGAAACCACTTGATATCGTCTTATGTATTTTCCGTCTTTATCCCAGAGACAATCAATTTTGTTTCCAGGTATACTTACATGCTCCGAGATAATTTAATTCACACCATTCTCTACATCTGTTAATTAATTTTCCTTTTTCAGCGTACACTCGGCGTGTATGAACACAGCAGTGCTTTGCATCGATAGTGCGGGTCTGGAAGGTGGAGAAGAAGAAGAAGAAGCCGAGGAAGGCGTTGAGGCTGACATGAGCGATCACGACGACTACAATGAGGAGGATCAGCCCAGATCCCTTCCGCCCTGTGATCTGGAACTGGATCAGTGTGTGGAATTCAGTCGGAGTTCGTCCAAACGGAGTTCCTCCGGGGTCAGCTCTGGCTGCTTTCTCAGTCGAGATAATCTGGCCAGGATATCCAACAGCAGCAATCGATCAGGCTGTACTCGATCTGCCAGCAGAAACTCCCTGGGTGGTCCGCTGAGTTCTCGTCGATCCAGCGCCAACTGCTGTCGAGATTCTCCCAGTCGATCCTTGGCCAGGGAACGATTCTGCAGGGAAGCGTCTTTGCGAAGCAGCACCCAATCAGAGAAATTCCTAAACCGGCAATCACCGGCACGATACAGTGGAAGCAGTGTCAAGTCAGACATTCCATACTGCTACTCAACGGGCGATGCTACACTGGTTGAACTCAGCGTTAATCCGAACACCCTATCGTCCACATTGGAAGATAGATTTCCAGGCGCACTCAGCCCTGCCGTTCATACTTCTCCCGGGCATCACTGCAATTCTCCCGACCGTCCTATTCGACGCAGTTCGTCTCGACTGACGGAAGGCACTCCTGTACATTCCCCAGATAACAAAGACTCCCCAGGGAAATCGTCCGCTTCTGGTCGTCAGAGGAAATATCGCCAGAAAAGATCCAATGGGCATCGTGGATCCGTCTCGGCGTTCTACTCACCCCAAAGAGAAATTGTTCACTCATTTTCAACTGAAGGTATACAGAACAGTTTCCGTTTTATATGAAGTTAGAAATCCAATGCAAAGTAGCCTGACCAGGAAAATTTTAATCTAGACAAACTAAGAGGATACGGAAACGCTAGTAAATAAATAAATGAATACAGTGAAAATAAAGCAGCCATGTATTTACCTCAGTCTTCCTGAAAATACCGTAGGAGTATATACGTATGCGATACTTAGAACGCAAAGAAAGTAATTATTAATTAACCACTTTTTACTTAAAATTACATTTTTCTAGGCGAAGCGGTTACCGACGTTATGTCTGGTAACAGTATTCATCCAATAGTTAATGGTCTCGTCAATTCTAAGTCCAACAACAACAATTGGTTGGGTGGTGAAGAAGTCTGTCTTGGGTGCAATGGAGACTGCGGGGATCCCTCGTGTACCATCAGCGCTGCCAAGATGGAACAGATTCGTTCTCAGTCTGTGGCTGAAACAGAAGATTGCAATTTTAACAAGGTCAGTTTCCCTTGATGCCTTGTAGCTACTTCACTCACTTATATACCCCTTATAATACTTTTACACAATGTAAACAAAGAAATGTCATAAATGCTTTCATTATATATATTAGACTTACAGAACATTACCCAGTGTCAGTACTAATCTTTAATCTTTCTAGCAATATTTGTATGTAGTATTAGCCATTTTAGGTGTCATTTATGAAACATTCCTCAAGCTATGAGAAAGCTACCAAAAAATGGTCTCCGAACGGCATCACGCCCAGCCGGATGTCTTCACCAAATCCGCGAAGGATTCATACTAGAAGCGTCTCTCGTGATGTTCACAGTGACGATGAACTCAACAAGACGAAGACTGCAAATTATCAAGCAAGTTTACACATAGTGGTGTTTCTATAACCTCTGTGACCGGCTAAGATCTTAGGTTTAACTCTTGCCAGTCCAGGCCCCAACTAGTTTCTTTACTTGGATAGTACTCCGAGCTAAAGTCTTACACGCACACCAAATTACCTTTTATTCTGACTTCAGTTAACCACACAATAGAGCAATCACAAAAGTCACCGTCTTAACAAAGGCAATCCAACAGGCAAATTGACAATATGGGCACTTGCCCTACACAATGCAAAGTCGGCCGGCACTGCCGTTCACTAAGAGTCAAGACTGCTCAACCTCTAACTTAACTGCGTCTACTTTTAGACTGCTCAGCTTAGTCACAACACCGTAGCAAAGATTGCCGCTAACGTCATTAGGCCTTAGTTTTGCAGTGGGCTTTAGGCTCGTGATCGGCTTAAGCCAAGTCATTTCGAAGAAATATAATTTTTGTTTTACGCAGCTTAGCTCAGTTCTACGAATTTAGCTTTTAGCTAAGGTCAAGTGCCATGCGGCTACCAGCACACTTCGGCAATTCAATTATTCAACCTTTAAATGTCATCACGGGTGAATTCTTAGTTCTTAAACAGAATCGAAGGCAAGCAATGGAAACAAAAGATATATATATGTGAAAAAACCAAGTAGTTTTCGTGTACGTATGTACGTATCATAGTCAATTATTTTAGACCATGAATTTGTTGTCGGTTACACTTCTTTTTCATTCAAAAAAATTACGGGAATGCAGCATGCTAGGTCCTCGGTCAAGACATCTG
>JASAND010025294.1:0-14789 GCA_030248195.1 Trissonchulus latispiculum
ACCAAAAACCATTCAGTAGTTAGTGAGAAAAACTTAGTTGAAATTAATTAATACCTGCGCAGATTGCGTTCTGCGCAGGCTTAACACTCCAGTGTTAATGTTAACTTGCTTGTGTTAATTAGTTAATGAAGAATAATTGGGTTGAAATTTGTATCATTTTGTAGGGTTTGGAGAGCTGAACATTTTCCTTTTTGAAACAGCTCAAGCCATCCAGGTATTAGTGAGAAACTCGTGATTAAAGTTTACCTTCACATATGCGTGATTTACACATACAGTGTAGTAGCTCAACTGCACACGTGCTAGGTTGCCAAATTGCTTTCATATATAGGCGGGCTTGAACTAGTTCTAATCATAACCCGTGTAGCTCACTGGCTGAGTACTGGACCCCGAATCCGGAGGTCCTGAGTTCGAATCTCAGCACGGGTTTAATTCTTTTGCTTAGCTTGGATTATTCTTTTGTTGCAAAACTGAACATTATAACCGACATGACTTAAGCAATTAAAGCTACAAACCCTAACTAACAACTATTCTAAGCAAGATAATAGGTACTCTTATTCCTAACTAAAGCTACACAGAGTGACATTTTTGACAGCAGTGACAACAATGTAACAATACGACACACTTAGAACCACTTCCCTGAATTGTAACCAAATAACCTTTTAGTCCGCTAATCGGACATCTGCTGTGAAATGTTTAGTTGTTGTGAACTTCTCGTTATCTTATGTAGTAATTACAATTCTAGTCCTGTTAGTTCTGGATTTCATGATTGCGGCTCATCCGTCCCCTAATCGCAGGGCAGCCTACACGGATGACCGGAAATCCAACAGATCTGCAGACCTAATACGGGGTGCCCATGACCCTAGGCTGCAGAATCTGCCTTAAACCGCCGAACAGAACAATATTCCTCTAGAACTTTACACTACATTCACACCAAAACTGACAATTTCGCGTCAGACATACGTCTAGGTTATAAACAAAAAGATCCCTAATTATTTACGATTAGGGGCCAAATTCCTACTCAATTTGGCCCAGTTCCTGCTTAATATCTGAGTAATTACGCATTCATCCTGGCGTTTCTTATCTTATCCTTATCTTATCTTATCCTTATCTTACCTTATCTTACAAAGGGAGTTTACATGGTATGCCCTCATTCATCCTCACAGATACACAATTTTGGTTCAGAACTCACATTCTGGAAACGGGGCTAAACTTGGAACCTCATAACCCATAAGGAATTTGCCCAAGAAGCCAATTACGTAAATTTAGGAGTCCCATTCACACAAGTAACATCACAGTCATACCCACAATTACATAAACACTAAATAGTATAATGCAACTCCTAACGTTTTCCTACCTAAGTCTACCTATTCTTTGTATGCACATTTTGAATGACTTGCCTGGTTGCTAACTTTGACCCTGAAGTTTTCTAAAAACTAACTTTGGAAATTTTGTTGGGTTTTAAGACTTGAAAACTTTGTGTGAGCCTCGGGAAAGCATGAACGAATAATAATTGCTCGGGCAATTATTATCCCCACAATTACAAACACATTCTCCGCTAAGGACAGCTTTTACATGAATACTTTAACTGGGGAAGTCGGCCATTCCCCTCAAAAAGACTAAATAATTAATAATTAACACAAATCTAGGGTTTTAATTCCTGTTAGTTTTAAGTAGCCGACCTACACAAATGACACTTCACAGTTACAGATAATATTTTTAACTTCAGCAGCGCCTATCTTTACAAATACGGCCGGCAATTCCTAATTGCCGGCTGTGGGGAGAAACCGTTCCTAATATAACTCAGATTTATCATGAGGTCGTAACCAAGGGACCTCCTAACACGACTCAAGGGTGGGTCCCCACTCAAAATCACGTCATTATTAACAGAAACCCCAAAAGTGTAAAAACGTAACTGGCCACGAGGGCTCGCTGGTTAAAAATGAAAAACACTGGCCACGAGGGCTCGCTGATTTAAACACAAAACAAAATACTGGCCACGAGGGCTCGCTGATTTAAAAACAAAACAAAATACTGGCCACGAGAGCTCGCTGATTTCCGATACGGAACTGGCCAAAAAGGGCCACAATTTTGATTGAAATTTAAGGCTCGAAGGCCGAAAAAGCATAGCAAAAATAGGCCAAAAGGGCCTTCTAGAACCTAAAAAAATGCGTTCCTTGTGCGACTGGCCGAGCATAATGTGGCCCTAGGTCGTGTTGGCGTTTGCTTCGTATTCACTCAGATCATCTCCTCTGACCTGTGTGGGCCAGAGGAGGTCCTAACTCGTGGTCCTATGGGAGGGAGAAGTGCGTTAGGGATTCTCCGGCCAAAACGCTGGCACACCAGGAGACGCACTTAGAGAGAGGGGGGATACATGGCCGCTCTCGGCCGGAGCTGAAGCAAAGACTGACTGGAAATTTTGAATTTCCAGTGAGCCGACCTCACGCCTGTTGCCGATCTCTTTGAAGCGAACGGGATTTCCAGACTCTCCTGGAAATCCCCTTTGTGAGCGCAGACCCGACATGGGCTGTTTGCACGCCTGGCCCACCGGGATGGAGATTTATGGGGGTCTAGAGTTATGACCCCTTTGTGTGATAGATTTCCAGAGCTGGATTCTCAGAAACTTTCCAGACTTTTTGGTTAACACATAGAGGTAACCAAAGGGGAAAGTTTCTGATAAAAATATCAATTTCTTCGAAACGAAAAATGAAATAATACAGAATAAGGGCCTCTCGGGGCCTGTTAAGAAAAAAAACATTAATTGCCATTTGTACAGTAAAGTCATGTACTTTTTGTGTTTAATAGGCGCTCCCTTATTCACAGGACCCTTTCTCTTCCTTTTGGGTACGATTTTTCGTCCGAGAACAAGGGAGGCCGCTTTGTTAATCCAAGCGACAATTGCTCTCCCTCACTAGAGCTGGAAGTCCCTACCGTAAGAAACAGGCGGGCAATTGTTGCGCAAAACTTGTGCATACAAAGAGTTATGAAATTTTCTAACTAATTATAACTAAATATTAATAATCTACGTATAAAACTACCTATGATAACTTAGTTTCCTTTTATTTTAATAATTTGGGAGAGGGTTAAGCCCCCTCCGAACCTACTTTCACACCTAAGGTCTGTACTTAGTCTTCTTCTGCAAGGCAAGTCTTTGCTGGGTGAGGGTCAACAGAAGCCCAAGAATGAACGAAAGCATGAATGGACGTAACAACAAGTGTTTGTTACGTTCTGTTACAAAGTTTACGTAAGGTCAAAATTAAATAATTAAAATGTAACTTCACAAAATTATTTTGACCCATATCTTTCGCAATATTGGGAGTTAAAAGACCGGGTTTGGATTTTTAGAACCAGGAAAAGATTGCCTTTTAGATAAGCCTAAGTTATATTTTTACCAAAAATCTTCAAAATTCGTTAATTATTACCTAATCACTGCCAATTAGGCCTAACTAACACTTATTAATGTTCCTGGACCTAATTTCATGCACCTAGCTACGAATAACTACATTTTACTGACCCATCTTCCAACATGTAACTGTATAAGACGTCTTTTAACAACTTTTTCTGTAATAATTCGCTACTTCTTAAGTGACAAGTTTAATAAACTTTCCTCTTTACTAGTATTAGTTCGCTTTAAATGAAATTTCGAACCATTTTCAAGCAACAGGAGGCCTGTTAAGGCCTAGGAAAAGTAACGACTCCTCCGTTAATTGATCAGAAACCATGATTAGGGCCTATTACTGACCTTGGAGCGCTAACGACCCCTCCGTTATTAGTTAATACTCTGATCAATCCTTATTAGCTCATATTTAACTGGATTCCTATCCTATTCTGGCATTATTTATGCGGCTATAACGCTATTTCTAACCTTATTTCCTAAACCCATATTCCACTGAGTTCCTATTCTATTCTTGCGTTATTTATTCGCATCCTTACATTATTTTTAACCTTGTTCCCTAACCACGCTAGAACCTATGTCCCTATTAGTAAATTTTTGGGCGATTTGAACCGGCTGGCAACTCTGGTACTCACAAGATCAATGATAGTTACAACAACTGCTTGGACGTTCGCATACCGCATTTTGAGTTCTGAACAACAGATTTCAAAGAGCAACAAACAACAACAACAATTCTAATTCCGATCGCGATTCGTGGCTTTATGAGGCTCTTTAACTTTTTGAGTTTTAATTCATCCGTAACATTACACATTTCCATAGATTTCGGTCCCCATAAGTTGGACGTATGCATATTGTTAGTATATAGTCTATATTTATACCATTCTTGCCTAAAACCATTTCAAAGTTCTATACTATTAGTCAAGTGTATGAAAATAAAGCGATTTGAGAAGACTTAAAAATATGCTGTTGAGACTGCTTCATATCATTCTATTGTCAGTTTTAATTTTGCAAATTTGCAAAAGATTGTTTGGATTCAACTAACGTTTTTGCCCTAACTTGCCTCGGAAAAGTGCCAAAGACATGAGGATGGAATTGGCCTGGCGAATGCCTCATAAGTCTACGGATATGACATAAACAGTCGAAAAAACTCGCGCTCGCAGCAGGCCCATTGTTACCAGGGGCCGTATTCTCAAATGCAGATAGGCCCTATCTAAACTAGGGATAGGCCTATCTCTAGTTGCAGATAGCCTACCTGCAGCTACAGATACACCTATCTCTAGCTACAGATAGACCTATCTGTAACTAAAATACCCCTATATGTAACTAGGAATAGGTCTATCTTTAGTTACACTTACCCCTACCTCTAGTTATAAACAGCCCTAGTTGTATTCTAAAAGCATGGTAACCCTACCTATAGATAGGCCTAGTTCTAGTTATAGATAGGGGGAAATGCTGACTTGCAATTTGCGAGCCAGCTTTTTAACAAATTTTTAGATATTAAAAATTGTTAAGTTTAAGTTACTTTTTACCGATTAGAATGCTTCGAAACTGCTTAAAAACTAATAATTTTAACCATTGCATTTGTCGTAAATGAGAGTTTTCTATTTATTTAATTTCTCTGTTTAACTGTTATTCTCAAACCTAGTTACAGATAGGCCTATCTGTAACTAGGAAGAGGCCTATCTGTAGCTAGGACTAGGGTTACCTCTAGCTAAGAATAAAGTTTAGCTAGCCTTGAACGTAACAATTAGCGCATTTAGGAGACCCTGAACGATGCATGACCAATTTTGCACAAGTCTGTTGCTTGTTATCTCATAAACTGCATATTGCGAAAGTCATTAATTCCCCCATCTACAGTTGATCTTGATTGTACCGATGTACTGTACAGTTAATCATAGGTGTATATAACCCAAAGAAAGGGGGGGGGGCAGTCGCGCCGAAGGCGCGAAAATTGGCCAAAAATTGGTTATTTTTAGGGCAAATTTTGCGAAATTTTTCAAAAAATTCCAAATTTTTGGCTTACGCTTAACCTGTTTACTATCGCGAGAAATACACGTTTATAACGGTTTTATGGACTTCTAGACTCAATATTGACCTTATTCTGGACTCAGAAACATGTTGGCAATCAAGTTTTCGAGTTTAAAAACACTGTCTAATGTTAAAATTACTTAATGATTTCATGTTTGTCGGCATTAGCAATGGCTGAAAATGCGATTTTTGGCATAAAAATAGAAACTTTTTTTGGGGGGAGGTTTGGGGGGGTCTAAAAAGGGGGGTACCCCAACCCCAATCCCCGTTACACCTATGGTCCCCCCCCACCCCACCCCTCCGGCGGTTCCCCCCCCCCCCCCAGTTTGTTTGCCCAGCCATACGTATGGGTGTATCTGGGGGCATAGGTGTACCTGGGGGGCATAGGTGTACCGGCTATAGTTTACCCCCTGTGAGACCTCCCGACGGAGAGTCCAGTCCCCACCCCCCGCCCCGCCGCCGATACCGCCACTCCTCCCACACTTATAAAGATGGGGGACCAAAATTTTGCCTTGGTCCCCCTTATGGTTCGAAAAACAATTTTTGCCTCCGATTTGGATGAGAAGGTGCCACTAGGGTAACCGGCACTGGTGGACAAGGGGGGGAAATTCCCCCCCCCCCCTCGGCGAAGTCGCCCACCACAAGGAATCCCGAAATTGCTCCAACAAGGGGTAAGAAAAATGGCTACAAGGGGTAAGAAAATTGCCCAAAAAATTGGTTTTACGACTAAATTTTCCGGCTTTGCCGGAATTTTCACTTAAAATGACTATTTTTTGGTAAAAAAACGTCCAAAAAACGTTGTCTCTGCTAAAAAATCGCTGTTTTTTGTTAAAAATCAGCAAAAATCGCTTTCAAAAGAACGCTTTAGAAAAATCGCTCTCACAAGGGACAAGGGGTACACAAATTAGCTTCCACAAGGGTCAGTGAAATTTGACCTCCCGTTCAGGTATGGTAAACGGCACTTATTTAGATGGGAGGGCGATTTTTTCGCCTTGGTCTTACCTTTTGGTTCGAAAAAATTATTTCAAAAATGGAATCGAGAGATCGATCCGATCGTTCGATCGATCAGTAGAATCGATCGATCAAAATTGATCAAAAACTTTTTTGTCCGATTTTCGCAAAAAGTCGCCCCTAGGGTAACTCGGGGCCGCTGATTCCGAATCTGCAGTCGAAATTTCATAAAAATCGATCGTTCGCCCGCAAAAAATTTTCATCGATTTTTCAAAAATTCGACAATAACTCTATTTTGGCAGCTCGGATCGAAATTTCGACTGCACATTCGGAATCAGCGGCCCGAATTACCCTGGAGGCCAGCATAGGTGAACCAGGCTACAGTTTACCCCCTGTGAGACCCCCCCCCACGGAGAGGCCAGACCCCCCTCCCCCCTACCCGACCTCAACTACTCCCCCCCAAGCCGAGATCAAACCCCCCACCCCCCTAAAATTGGGTCCAAACCAGGTAAAAAATGCAAAAATTTGAAAAAATTTTTGCAATTTCTGAAAATTTTTGAAAAAATTCGAAAAAATTGCTATAAAAAACATATAAAGGGCGAAAGATGGTAATTTATAGCAATTAAAAGGTAATATACGCAATTATAAACCACAATCTGGGCTAATTTAGGCATACTTTAGCACAAATTTGTCAATTTTCAAGCCCTATTTTCGCATACGAAAACTATCGACAGAAGCTTTTGAGTATGTTTTATGTACTGTACATCGAAAAAGGTTGGTATAGTTTAGGGGGGGTCCCCCTCCATAGGTGTAACGGGGATTTGGGTTGGGGGGGCCCTTTTTAGACCCCCCCCCCAAACCCCCCCACGACCCCCCCCCCAAACCTCCCCCCAAAAAAATTTTCTATTTTTATGTCAAAAATCGCATTTTCAGCCATTGCTAATGCCAAAAAACATTCAACTATGAAGTAATTTTGACATTAGACACGGGTTTAAAACTCGAAAACTTGATTGCCAACATGTTTCTAAGTCTAAAATAAGGTCAATTTTAAGCCAGAAAGTCAATAAAACCGTTAAAACGTGTACTTCTCGCAATAATAAACAGTTTAAGCCAAAAATTTGGACTTTTTTGAAAAATTTTGCAGAATTTACCCTAAAAATACCCAATTTTTGGCCAATTTTTCGCGCCTGCGGCGCGACCACCCCCCCGCCCCCCCCGATTGGGGGGGCCGGGGGCCCCCAAATCTTTTTGGGGGGGGTTTGTAAAAATGGCTGGGGGGGGTTACCCCCCCCAACCCCCCCCCCCCCCCCCAATTACTACCATGTCCCCCTCCCCCAAATTTCGGATTTTGGTGTGGTCCCCCGAGCCAAATTTGGATCTTCTACCCCCCCAACCCAAGCAGGCGGTACACCTATGTTGCCGACTCTCCCACCTAAAACTTTTATCTACCCCTCCCCCCAAAACGGCCTTCGGCCGGCCCCCCCCCCCCCCCCTATAAACTTTCAACACCCTACCTGAATTTTTACAACTTTTTTAGCCAAAAAATTGGAAAATTTTCAAAAATTAGCGGAAAATTGCTAAAATTCGCTTAATTACCTTAAAAATCGCTAAAAATAGCTGAAAAATTGAGAAAATTTTTACGGTTTTTAACGAAAAACCGATTTTTCGCCGACCCCTCCTCAAAATTTTTTGTTACCCCCTCCCCCAAATCATCGACTTTTTTCGACCCCCCCCCCCCCCCCGCCCCCCCCCCCCCCCCCCCCCCCCCCCCCCCCCCCCCCCCCCCCCCCCCCCCCCCCCCCCCCCCCCTTTTTGCCCCCCCCCATAGTTTCCCTGGGGGGGGGGGGGGGGAACTTTGGGTCTGGGGGTAAATCTTAGCCGACCTCCGAAATGTGATGGGGGAACCCCCCCCACCCCCCCCCCCCCAGAATTCGGACCTCAGAAATTTCGAATGGCCAAAAAATGCAAAATTTTCCGTAATTTAGCCCTTTTTTCATCAAAGTGAGGCTTGTTCTTAACGTTTTAGGCGCCTTTGCACCGTTTTAAAGCGATTTTAGGTCAAAATTTTAGAAAAAATTTTCAAAAAATGACCATTTTTCGACCAAATTTAGCTAAGTTTTTGGGTCCAAAAATCGTTGGGGGGGGGTTCGGGGGGGGGTAGCCAAAATGGGTTGGGGGGCTACCCGCCCCCCCCCCCCACCTTACAACTATCGGTTCCGACGGGAGGGTGGGGGGGGACCCCTAAATTTTCGATTTTTTATGCCATTTTTGGCCCTTTCTGGCCAAAAATCTGGGGGGGGGGGTAGCAAAAATCCGAAAATCGGGGGGGGGGGGGGCGCCAAATTTTGTCATTTTTGTGGGGGATCCCCACCCCCCCCCCCCCCAACACACCTATGACCCAAACTGTACCCAAGTTTTTCAGCTTAAAATGGCCCTTTTATGACATGAAATCTACTATTTTCGACATAAATCTCAAATTCCTATTGGGTTTTACAACCTATATATATATATATATACATATATATATATTTAGCGTTTTTAACTAATTGCAGCCAATTTTTTCAGAAAATTTTTAAAAAATTGCAAAGATTTGGCATTTTTCTCTTGTTTGGACCATATTAGGGTAGGGTCCCCCATCTATATATTCTTCATACCCCCTCCCCAATTAGCTTTGATTTCCTGACTCAATATTGACCTGGTTTTGCACATAGAAACAAGCTGGCAATCAAGTTTTCTTCAAGTCTAATGTTGAAATTACGGCGTTTTTTGGGCGTTTTTGCAATGTTTTTTAGGCACTGATATACCCATAAAGTGTAGATTTGATTTTTCAGTGTCTGGGATTCCCCCCCCCCCCCCCCCCCCTGGTTGACCAGTGCCGAAAACCGAAAATTTTTCTTACCCCTCCCCAAATTGACTTTTGGCGACCCCCCCACCCCCTTTTTTTCCGCCAAACCCCCTCCCTACTTTTTTTCAAACCCCCCTCCCCCCACTTTTTTTTCGCCAGCCACACCTATGTCGTTGTGGGGTGGGCAAAGACCTCTGGGGGGAGAGTCCGACGGAGGGTCAGGGGGGTACCCCTAAATTTTCGATATTTTTGCCATTTTTGGCCACTTTGTAACTAAAAATTTGGAGGGGGGCAGCAAAAATCTGAAAATCTGGGGGGGTCACGAAAATTGCTCCTTTTTCGATGTACAGCCATTAAACTTACTCAAAAGCTTCTGTAACTAGTTTTGGTTTGCGAAAATAGGGCTTGAAAATTGACTAATTTGTAGAAATCATTAAAATAACACTAGGAATATTTTTCCATTTTTTCCACCCCATCGGAAAAAACGGAAAAACTTTTTCTCCAGTCCTTTTTTTCCGCGGCCGCGCCCATCCCTACTGGGAGAATACAATAAGTACAAGTTCCAAGCAAGTAAAACTTGTCCCCTGGTAGTATAGTGGTAATCTTACACAGGTGTGGCGCGTACGGTCCCGGATCAAATCCCCGACCGCCTGTTAAGGACTATCAGCCTGAAGACGCCCATGGGTAAAGATGGGCGAAAGGTCGCGACCCAAAATTTAACAGCCATGGCAAGAAAAGGCCAATCATCTACTCTTAGTCATGCTTTATTAATGTTTTTAATCTCGAAAACATTGAGGAAGTTTTGAAATTTTATTTTCTGATTATTTCTAATTGTTTTTTAGTTGTTTTCTGTTCTGGAAAACAATTAGAAACCAAAAGAAGTTTTTTCTAATTGTTTTCTAAAAGTTGCGGATACGCGAAATAACGTTATATACGTAGTTTTATCACTTATGATTTTTTAATTACAGTACGTACATTCATTTAAAATAGGACCTTTTCGCGACATAACGCCAATTATTTATAGATCATAGGAATTTGGCCATAGCTTCCTTTTTTGGGGTATATACTCCCCCCAAAAGTTTGTGACCAATTTTACCCCCTCCCAGAATTTTTGACATACCCTCGCGCCATTGCGATTGATTACGTATCTGACTACTTCACGCGAATAGGCTGGATGGCGAGAGGCTCCTACTCTACCCCAGACGCTGGTTTCAATCATTTTAGGCGCTGACTAGATGCCCTATTATGTACCAAACAGCTGGTTTCAATCATTTTAGGCGCTGGTTAGATTCCCTATTCTGCTGAGAAAAGCTGGTTTAAATTGGTATTTTTGTACCAACGGTACAAATTTTTGTACCATTTTGGTACCAACGAAACTATTTGTATTTTTCAGCTTTAGCCGTTTTTCCCTATTCTCCCCTTTAGCAATGACCGTTAGGGCACTTTTGTTACTAGTTTGGACCTCCGTCTGCCATAGGTGTGGCTGGGCAAAAAATCTGGGGGGGGGGTTCCGACGGAGGGTGGGGGGACCCCCCTAAATTTTCGATTTTATGCCATTTTTGGCCACTTTTTGGCCAAAAATCTGGGGGGGGGTAGCAAAAATCTGAAAATCTGGGGGGGGGTCGCCAAAATTTGTCATTTTGGTGGGGGCCCCCACCCCCCCTAACACACCTATGCATCTGCCCCCCGCAACCTCAACAAGGTGGTACGCTCTGCCTACTAGCCTTGCGTCATATTGTTTTATTGTTTTTACGATTTTTCGGTGTTGAGATTTTAAAATATCCGGTTCATGTATTACGTATTCCAGATATGATTAAAGCTATTTTGGCCTTCAATAATCATGGTAAACCAAGACTGCTGAAGTTTTATCAATACTATGTAGGTTCATTTTAATTGCTTCTTATTGACCTTGTATCATAGGGGTCGCGGCAGCGACCCCTATAATTTGTGTGAAAAGTGGCTGAAGACAGTGTAAAATAAGCTGCGCAGAAGCTGCGCAAAATCCTGCGCAGATCCTGCGCAAATTTTATGCGCAAATTGTAGAGCACATCGAGTTTAGTATGCCTGTGAAGTAGGGATCGACCGGAACTCCAAAAAACCGGAACCGGAACTGGCTTTAAAAAACCGGAACCGGAACCGGAACCAGCTCTTCAACACTACAAAAATCGAAAATTTTTTCTGACGTTTTGGACAATTCTTTAACGATTTTTCGCATTTTTGTAGCTACTACAACATTGTAATAGCTTTCTAAAATAATATTTTCTATTTTATATATTTCAATGCACGAATACGAAACTTGCAATTTATATATTATGAGAATTTTGTCTTATTATATAGTTAAACTTTATATAATCACTATAGATTTAAAACATTAATTATATAATTTATATATACACGGTATAAATAAATTATGAACATATTGTCTATATATGTTTATGATTATTCGAGCACATGCTCGACACAAAAGGTTTTATTTTATCTACTTTATTACATCGAATTTCGAGGAATGACTTAATCGAATGCAATTTGACTTCTAAAGGAAATTTGCTGGCAGGCAAATAAAACTTAATTTCTTAGTTAAACTGAATATTAAACTAATTGAAATAAATTGGTAGAAATTGATTCCACGAAATGCCTGCGAGCGAGCTTTCGGCAAAATAAGCCAGAAACATGTTTAGTTTTTATCTGAGTTACCTGACAATTTCTAGTCATAATTAGAAGTTATATGCGACTTTACTAGAGCTCCAAGAAAAGTTTCAGCATTTTCAAAACTGAAAATATAAAAACATTGTCGGGAATATAACGAGCTTTTATTCTTTTTGTAGTCAATAGATAAATTAACATAATTTTTCTGAAAATTACTGTTCCCGTAATTACATATAAGATTTGGCTGTATCTGGCTATGAATTTAGATAGCATCAGCTTCGAAAATTGGAGTTGTTTGGAATATCAACCTTTAAATTTTGGGTGACCTTAACTTGTAATTAATAGCTAATTAATTACATTACGTATTATTAGAGTTTTCTGAGTAAAAGGTAATTCTTTGCACTTTTCTGCAGATCTTTTGTCGCTGATAGCAATATATAACTTTTTACCGTTAAGCATATAAGAACAATAAAGTATTTTTCACAAGTTTCAAAAAAATTGAGTTAAACTTAATTTCTTCTAGCGGCATTTCTCTTTTTTTGGCTAGCTTCATCTGCATTTTCAAATTTATATAATGACATTTCTTCAAAATAATTAAAAACCCTTCTATTTGTTCCATCCGTAATTTCTTAATATTTTTGTTGCACTCTGCACTATATTTATATACAAGACAAACAGCAAGAAGGTTATTGCCTGCTATTTAAACAATAGTTGAGCTAAAACTGACATTTAATTATGCAACATTGCACTAATCTTTGAAATAGCATAGGTCTACGCCAAGGCTTCAATATATTCCAATTTAGCAAAATTAATAATTTTAAAGTATCTATCAAAAAGCTAATAGCAATCGAATCGGCGGGCTTGTGCTCTATTTCGAATTTCTAAATTATATATAAGTGCGTAATATTTTGATCATATACGTAATTAATATTCATAATAATAAATTAACGATAAGGTACTAGATCATTATTAATAAATCTAAACATTCTAAGTTGAGTATTAAATGCAATAGCGCCGCAGGCGAAAATTTTTGAGAAAATATTCTGCTTACAAAAGATTCGCAATTTTTTCAAAATGTTAAAAGAAATTTTACAAAATTTCTGAAAATTTTAATAAAATTTCACTTTTGATAATACGCTAAAATTGGTTCCGGTTCCGGTACGTTTTCAAAAACCGGAACCGGAACCGGAACCGGAATTCCGGTCGATCCCTACTGTGAAGTTTCAGCCCCGTATCACTTACCCTTAAAAAGTTGCGCCCCGGACCGGTTATGGCGACGATGTTTTTTTTCCGGTTTCTCCTATTTGATGGTTGTATTGTACATAATGTTCGCCGCTTTCACGTGACCTGCAGCGGTGGGCCAACCTAAAGGGCTATGGGGTCTAGTAGTACCCTCTAAAGAATTTAAGAATCACAACTTTTTTTGCGCCGCAGCTGCGCCACTGCGCCGCAGTGGCGCCGCAAAGTCGGCTCATAGCGAAAAGTGACCATTCTTGTGGTCGTCGCTCAGGTCGAACGTTACGAGCTGGAGCGGATTTCTTTTTATATTCTGAAATGACATATATTGAACTAACTAACGGTCCAGGTTGCGTTTCTCTATCACTTCCCTAGCGACCACAGTGGCCCGTCAAAAATGGCGAAAATTCGAAAAATGAAAAATCGAAATTTCTCGCTATCTATTCAACTTTGAAAGCTCAAATCTTCCATACAATGGTTTTCTGGCACGGAGAATCGATTCCCGCAGTCAGTTTTACCGTCAGGCCCACCCATCTTGCTGAGCTGGTTCCACTTTGCCGTCGGGAGGGTCAAGTCGGAAATCGCTTCCTGGAGGTCCATAGTAGGCTCTACCTGGCCTCTCAAAACTTTGTCTATAGGGGTTTTCTGGTGTGCCCAGCTCATTCCCGGTATCCGTTTTGCCGTCCGACGTACCTATTTTGCTTGGCTGGTTCTACTTCGCCGTTGGAAGGGTCAAGTCGGAAACCTCTTCCTGGAGGTCCATAGTAGGCTTTACCTGGCCTCTCAAAACATTGTCTATAGGGGTTTTCTGGTGCGTCCAGCTCATTCCAGGTACCCGTTTTGCCGTCCGACGTACCTATTTTGCTGGGCTGGTTCCAGTTTGCCGTTTGAAGGGTCAGACGGGTGGGGGGTCAAGTGGTCGAAAATAAAATTTTGCAAAAGAGGTCAAATTTGGTATCCAATGGAAGCCCTAAGTGAGCTGAGCAACTTTTGTCATAGAACTGCATACCCAAAGTGGCTGTAGAGTGCTGTGGTGGGGTGGGGTGGGGACTTAGGCGATTTTGGGTCAAAAATAAAATTTTTCAAAAGTGGTCAAATTCGGTATCAAATGAAAGCCCTAAGTGAGCTGAGCAACTTTTGTCATAGAACTACATACCCAAAGTGGCTGTAGAGTGCTGTGGTGGGGTGGGGTGGGGACTTAGGCGATTTTGGGTGAAAAATAAAATTTTTCAAAAGTGGTCAAATTCGGTATCAAATGAGAGCTCTAAGTGAGCTGAGAAACTTTTTTCATAGAACTGCGTATCCAAAGTGGCTGTAGAGTGCTGTGGTGGGGTGGGGTGAATCTGACTTAGGCGATTTTGGGTGAAAAATGAAATTTTTCAAAAGTGGTCAAATTTGGTATCAAATGAAAGCCCTAAGTGAGCTGAGCAACTTTTGTCATGAAACCATCCACCAAAAGTTGCCGTGTCAGATTTATGCCTTTACTTTCTCAACCGGAATTTAAAGGATAGATAGACATAGGCCCAACACACATATCCCCTTTTGTGCGGAGCATTTTTGTTACTTGTGTATATATATAACCGGAAAAAATCCGGTTTTGGGGGGGTGAGGGGACCCGAGAAACCCCGTCCCCAATATATAGCAAGCTTAACAAAAAAAATCACCCGAGAAATACGTAACTGAACGAAGTAA
>JASAND010025295.1:0-55990 GCA_030248195.1 Trissonchulus latispiculum
TCAGGCTTACTTAAAATTCTTTACTCCAGTGGAAGCACCGTTTGAGCGCATTAGCATGGATGTCATGCATGCGCCCCCCACGTCAGTAGGTCATTGTAGAGTTTTGGTTATTGTTGATTTTTTCACAAGATGGGGGTGGACTTTTGCAATGGCAAATGAAAAAACCGACACTATTGCGAAATTGTTGGCCGAACAAGTTATTGCTGTCCATGGGGCCCCGCGTGAAGTTTTGACAGACAGGGGTACTCCTTTTTGCTCAGCTTTAATGGAAGATCTTTGTAAATTGATGGGTACACGAAAAGTACGTACGACTGCCTATCACCCGCAGTCTAATGGGGCGTGTGAACGTTTGAATGGGACCTTGAAAGGCATGTTGCGAAAATGTATGTTGACTTTTGCTCGAGAGTGGGATGTCCTCCTCCCTTGGGTGCTGTTTGTCTATCGAGCAGCCCCACATGCTTCCACTGGAGAGTCCCCATACTATCTCCTTCATGGTCGGGACCCTCGTCTTTTTTCTGGGAATTTTTTGTAGTTGCCAGAACCAGGCACGAAACCTTTTAACCCTTCGTACGTGCGTGATTTAATTACTCGTTTGCGATATTCACGTCAGTTATTGAAAGAACATATGGAAGCTGTCCTAAAAAAGCGTAAAAACGACTACGATGCTAAGGTTAAACCGGTCGACTATACTGAAGGTATGCTAGTATGGAAGGACGTTTCTAAGGCGAATATTCCAAAGGGTGCAAGCCGCAAATACCTGCCAGTGTTCGAAGGCCCTTTTCGGGTCGTAAAAATTTTGGCCCCCCCGAACGTCCAAATTCAGTCCACTACTAAAGTTGATCCGCCAGTCGAAACTATTCATGTAAATCGTCTCAAGCCCTTCCTTCAGTAACTTTCTTCTGTATATTTTGCCTATTGTTGTATGATTGTTTTTTTATGTGCCCCACCTATGTATTTGTACAAATTTTCGCGTAAGGTATACTATTTCAGGGTTGGATCTTTTCTAATTTTTCTTGTTTTAGCATCTAATTTTTGTTTTATTTCTACTGTTTTTAGGCGAATTGTGAACTTTATGTTTGTCTGTATCTATCAAGCTGATTTTTTGCTCTATATTGTGGTTCATTTATTAGGTAAAAAGCTTTAGAAATTACTTTCCTTGATATTAGTTAAAGATTTTTGTTTTGATTATTTGCCTTTTTGGTTTTAAATTCCTTTCGCATTGAAAACCTTTATCTCTTTTCTTGCATCTCTTGTGACTATCGATTTTGGACTAAATTTTCTTTTGACTTTTAAGTACGTATATACGTACACAGTCTTTCCGGGTTTTTCTCTTTATGAATAACTTCTTGCCCATAAAATTTTGGAACTTTGCCGTCTCTTGCTTCTTACTCTTACACAAATGTTATGTACGTATGAATTTTCACTTTCCATGTGTGCACTAATTTTCTTTTCTTGTTTAGGATTCTCTTTGTGGGTTGGCTATCCTTGGTTTCTCTATCCGATTTTGCTCTTGTCCTCAGTCTGGGTAGCTTCTCCGGTGTTTCCCTGAGCCGATCAGGTGGTAGTTTTTCTTAGTATATATTCTGTTCTGTGTAAGTAGCCTGTAGTTGCCTTTGGTCAGCCGAATTTTGTAAATTTGGTTTGAAAAATGCCTCGCAAACGCAAAACTCCAGAAAAAGGCTCTAAATCAGGCTCAGAATCTTCTGCTCCTTCTTTGAGCAAAATTCTTCAGGAAAAGGGGGCATCCACCAATTGGAAAGCCTTAGCGTCTCGTGAGCCCTCCACTAGTTCAGATACTGGACCTCGGCGTTCGAAGCGTCAGCGGTCACAAAATTTGGAAACTTCAGCGTCTGAATCAGGCGATCAAGAATCTGAGTA
The DNA here is from genome assembly GCA_030248195.1 of Trissonchulus latispiculum. Classification (NCBI taxonomy): domain Eukaryota; kingdom Metazoa; phylum Nematoda; class Enoplea; order Enoplida; family Ironidae; genus Trissonchulus; species Trissonchulus latispiculum. The sequence goes on from JASAND010025295.1 coordinate 1,879, forward strand.
TCAGCCTTCGGAAACTTCCGAACACAGTCCAGTACCGCCTGTGACTCCTAAATAGTCTACTTCCTCTCAGCCTTCGGCAAAGTCTGATCAGGAAAAGAATACCATTACTCTTTCTCCCTTGACTTATGACCAGCTCGATTCACATTTTCAGAATTTCCCCCCCCAACTATTGATTTTGTCTCTGTTGCTGACCAGAGGTGGCGTACAGATTATTTGAATTCTATTGTCAATTTTACTGTGACTGATGAACAGCTGCGGCAGCCTACCGTTGTTGTGACTGAGATTGCTCAGCTTTTTGCTGAGGTTAAAGAGCTTTACCACCTGGCAAAGCAGGCCGGCTTCCTCGCAGTGGATGTTGAGGGTCTCCAGTTGAAAGAGTGGTTGGGGATACAGCAGTCAAAATCTGCTGTTATGTTGCAGTTTGCAGTCCCCCGGGATATCCAAAAGTTTCGTGATGAACTGGATCCTCTCAACATGAACACAAATTCTGTTGACGATTCTAACATCAAAATTGTAGTGTTCATGCTACACGTGATTTACTTGCAAGTTCCGTCTTGGAGTCTGTTGAGATACGCTTTGCAGCCCATTTTTTACAATACAGATTTTCCGGTTTTGGCTATTAATGCCTTGTGTGACTGTCGTCGCATTTTGGGAAATTTGCGCATTGACGCACGGAATTCTTTAGTCGATTTCAATCATTTTTACCGGTTTTTGTGGGATCGAGTGAATGAGGTGGGCTTTCCGGAACCTGACCCTGAACATCCACGCCGGTCTGCGCATCTGTGGTTTGACGATCAGGGAAATCGAGTCATGCCGCCCAATAAAGCACGCGACGAAATTTCCCTGGGGTGGATTCAATGGAATATTTTGAAATATCCCGAGTCGCAGTGCAAATCAAAATCTACTCATGGGCTTATGTCTTTTTTGACTCCACACGAAATTTTGTACGGCATTCGAGACGTTGTGGATTTGCTTTTGGGAATTCAACAACTTTTGCATTTGTGCCCAACTTTTTCGTCAGATGATTTTTTATTGCTGAATCAGTTCAAAACTGTCGCTCAAGTCGGGCAAGCGCCTACTTTTCGAAAATACGAAACCGCTGTTTTGCCTGTTGTTGTTGAAGATCGCCCACTTCGGGCTCAAACTGCTTTGAAAATTGCGCATATCCCATGCTCGCCGTTCAAGAAATTGGCTCCAGGAGAGAAGAAGAAGAGGGCAGAGCAAAAGGTGGTCGATATTAAAATTTTGTCGAAAAAGCCGCCTCGACATTTGTTGCCTCCTCTACATATTTTGAAAGACGAACTTTTTGTGGGTGCTCCGCAGCGTCCAAATCCTCCTAAGCGTGCGGGGGCCTTTTTGATGGGGTTAGCTGAGGAAACTTCCCAAAAAGCTCCGAAAAAGTCACAAGCGCAGAAAGACCGCGAGCAACGCAAGTTGGATGAGCGCGCTGCCGCTCAACATGAAGTGCCGGAAGGGCTCCCTTCTCAAGATATGGATTTGTCATCAAATACTTCGGCTGATGAAAATGACCCTGGGGAGCTTGGCCTCAAACGGTCTCTCCCTTCGGAGGGATCTCCTCCTCGGACTTTGAGTCAGGCGGGGTCGGTAGTTCCGACGCCACAAGGGTCTCCGCAGAGGTCTCCTTTGAAAGAACAGGTACCTCAGGCAGCGTTTCTTATTCAAATTCCACCCGGTCAGCAGACTCTGTCGGAGTCTTGGCTCCTTGTAGGCCCCTTGGCCGACGAGTCTACTTTGGCTTCTTCCCCTCAGCGCGGCGAAGCCGATAGTGGGGGGCCAGTCCCGTATAGGACGGGATCAACCCTCGCCGTCGGTGGAACCGGCTGTGGTGGCGTCGGTCGAGGGCGGTGCTTGCAGGACCTCGACTCCGGCATTGGGCTCTGAGTTTGTCGGTTTGAACCCGGATGATACGCCTACTATGCCATCTTTGCCGCAAATTAACCTAATTTCTCCGTCTCCGGTGTCGGGGGCCCCGGCTTCGGCCGAGGAGCCTCAGGGAGGGGCTGCTTCAGATGTCCCCTTGACTTCTCATTCGGTGCAACCGACTATTTCTGCAGATGAAGCGGCCGCCTTTTTGTTCCCGGACGTGCCGTCTTCTGAAACTGGGGCAAATTTGCCTCCGGTTTTTCATCCGAATATGTATTCGAATATTGAAATTCAGCCTACCACGCAGCCTGAATTGTCTCAGATGACCTTTTCTTTTCGAAATTCTCAGGGACAACAGCAAAGTGCATCGGCAGTGGTTCAGACTTCTTTATTGATCCCTGCACCAGAGGTTTTGAATAAAATTGTTCAAAATACGTTAGATTCTTTGCAAATTCCGCCCTACCCCCAAGTTGCAGCCCCTCCTGTGTTGGTGGGTTCCAGGCCTCCTACTTTTCGGGGTGAATTTCAATTTTTACGTGAGCAGCCTATACAGCCTTCTTTTCAGCCACGCATGTCTGCACCGCCTCGCATGCGGGCCCCGGTGGGTCCGTCTAGGTCGGCGCCTTCGTCGCCTCCACCGCGAGCTCCGGTGCCTCTGTGGTCTGTTCAAAATCAACCGACTTGGCGAGCAGAGCAAGCGCGGGATCCAGTTTTTTCACATTCAGCTCTAAATTTTCGAACGCCCGGGTTGGGATCTCTTCCGGTAGCGGCACGCACGTGTTTTTCTGATGCGTTTTGGCAACGTATGCCACCAGTTTCTCAAATTTCGCAACTTGCGGTGCTCGCATATTTTGGTTTTGACGAAGATTCTATTGCTAGTTGGATCGGGCACCCAAAACCCTGGGACGCTATCGAAGTTGCTTATGCCTTGTTTTCAAACGGTGATTTGCCCATTCACCAAATTTTTCAGATTTTCTTTCCAGAAAATTTTCCGTTGGGGGAACTTCGGCCTCCGGTGGCTGCTACTCCCTCCAAGGGTTTGGGTCTGTCTCCGGACCCTTTGTTTGCGACTTCGCCGGTTTTTTCACGCCCTTCCCGCTCTTCTTCTGTCCCGGCCTCTCGCGCTACGGCGCGGGTTAGCTCGGACGAGGCGCCGTCCACATCTGGACAGCCTGGGCCATCAGCGGTTGAGGTGGCTCGGGAGCCTCCTGAACTTGTTTCTACCGAAGTACAAACTATGCCTCATAGATCTTTTCCTGAACATCCGCCGGCACCGTTGCCGTCTTTGCACTTGGACATTCCGGTACAACAGTTGACTTTGAATGATCCTCCTCCTGTGCCAAATAATGTTCAAATCTCTTATCCTGGGGGCCATTTTCTAAATTTTGGTAGTTTGGTCGCAGAGTCGCTGGGTGAACCTGTCCCTTGGGACCAGTTCACTACAGATCGTTTGCTGGTTCACAATTATAAGGCAGCATACCTGACTGAAAAGCCCAATCCTCGCTTCGAAGCGGCACCTCCGCCGCATGAGAAAAGTCGCGCGGGTTTTTGTCTAGGTTCTGACGTTATGTGTATGAAACCAGTGCCTACACGACTTGATCTCAAAGGGGATGACCATATGCTTACCCCGCCATTCACAGGCCCTCAGGATACTGATCCAAATTTTCATGAGGCTATTTGGCGGTCTATTATGACAAATCCACGGGCAGTTCCGTTTAAAGTTCATTCCGAATTCGAATGGCAAGTGGCCTATCTACCGGATTTTTCGGCCCAATCTGGCCCTTTTGCTTTGAATCCATTTTTTACGCGTTCATACAGATTTTGGGAAACTCATTTTCGAACTTTACCTGAACCACCTTTTGCTCTCTCAGAATCGGTCATGAACCGGTGGTTTGATCTTATTCGTGGGATATATCCAGCGGTTCCGCCAAAAATTTGGTGGGAAGAAGTTTTGCAAATTGAGCCTCCTGGGGCCGGTCCTATCAAAACGGGGTTAAGCTTAACCCGGGTTAGGCCCTATTTTGGGGTTAACCCCAAAATTTCAGGGTTGGGTTAACCCTGGGGTTAACCCGATCCAATCAAACATTTTTGGGGTTGGGTTACGCTAACTCGGGTTAGCGCAAACCCGGGTTTGGGTTAACCCTGCTTTTTCTTAAAGGCTGCTAGTAAACGTATATAGATGAACTGTTTGGTTTTCTCGCACTGCGCGTGATAGTTCTCTAAAAATTTTCTTACTTCGCGCAATTTTTACACATTAATGATTATTTACATCTTGAAACTGATTATTTATTGCATTTTCTCTCTTTATCGTTCATCACGTGACAGTTATAACAAATTTTTATTAAAACGGAGACTTTAGATGTACCATTTCTTGAGGTTTGGGGAGGTTGGAGATTCAAATTTGGGGAGGGAGTGCCATACTCAAATTTTTTAGACTTAACAATGCTCTGTTGTCTATGTACGATTTGTTGAAAGGACACAATTCGTCTATCGATAATGTTGCTATATTTATGAAGGGGCGTCAAAATTGATAAATTAATGCTGGATTGTGCAAAAATGTATGCCTTATGTACTTGTTGCTTAGGATAGACCTTATTGCCATAGGTTATTCATGGGAGTATGGAGTAGGGTTCTTCACGGGCCTGGATTTTCAGACCGGCCCGGCCCGACCCGTTTCAAAATTTTTTGGACCTCAGCCCGGCCCGGCCCGTAGCCTAAAAAGTGAGGCCCGGCACGTTTTTACGAAATTTTTTTGCCGTTGCCCGAAATAGAAAAAACTGTTTTACATAATCACAAAAACTTATTCGTCGTCGCAGAAACCATTGTTTAATCGATTTCTCACAGATCCTTTTTACTTTGAGCAAGAGTATATAATAGCAAGAGTGGGAAGCTTGGCCCATCCTAGTAGAAATAGCCTGCGCGACGCTCCGCACATTGAAGGCCGAAATCTCGGGGGGGGGGGGTCCGCTTACAGTTGTTCAGCATGTGTTTATATGTGTTTGAACTAAACGCATCTGATTGGCCAATCGCCTACCTTATGTTAAATTTACGTGTATAATTGGACCCCGCCCGAGCTCTCGGGGGGGGGGTCCCGCTTAACATTGTTAAGCAAGTGTTTATATGCGATCGAACTGAAATACACTGATGAGGATTACGGTAGCTAAGTAGCCAATCAAATACATTTCAGTTCGACTGCATATAAACACACGCTTAACAACGTTAAACGGGACCCCCCCCCCGAGATCTCGGGGGGGGCGCCCTTATACAAGTAAATTTAACATAAGGTAGGTGATTAGCCAATCAGATGCGTTTTAGTTTAAAGAATATAAACACAAGCTGAACAACGGTAAGCGGTGCCCCCCCCGAGATTTCGGCCTTAATGTGCCGAGCATCTCGCAGGCCGTTTCTACTAGGAAGGGCCAAGCTTCCCACTCTTGCTATTATATACTCTTGCTTTGAGCGATTAACTACACTCCTCTTTTTGGCTATTTGGGTTTAGGGAATAATTAGCTGCTCAGTTTCGTCGAAGCAACGATAACACGAATACTTTCCAAATATTAAAAATAAATATATAAATAAATATAGGATTTCAGATGATAATGTACAATTTAGGGATAAAGATACATAAATATACGAGTATAGCCATGGGGGGGAAAAACCCACCCCCTTTTTGGGGGGAAAAAAACCCATCCGCCTCCTGGACCAAGGGTTGGAGCTATGAGCTCCAAAACATAGCAGCAGAAAGCGCGACTCTTTCTTACCTATGTATGCAAAGATCAAGTCATTTGATTCACTCCTGCTCATTTTATGACATTTTGAAAATGACACCTACTTTTTGGTCCAACCATGCCAAAATTTTGCAAAAGTTTGGACCGATGTAACTTTTGACTGGGTTGGGCTAGAAAAGTTTTGCAAATATCTGCAATGATGGCAAGTCTTCCTCTTTGCACACCGCCAAAATTAGATCGATCCGATGCACCGTTGGTCTGGCACATTGCCAAATGTGGCGGGGAAAAAAAACCCACTTTGGGGGGAAAAAAACCCACCCAATTTTTTTTGAAAAATTTTTTAACAACCAGCCAGGGAAACAATTTGACACTATAGCACCGTACTATCGAGGACGCTGCATCATCCTATGGTGTCAGATTTGGATAATTTTGCTTCCCTGGCTAGCTAGGGGCCAAAAACCCTGAAAGTGCCATTTCAGTACTGGAGGACCCAGGACAGGTCCAATTGTGGATTTTAACAGCCAATTGAACGTAAAAAACCATTGTCTACACGATAGACTAATAAGTTTTATCAAATTACATCGTTTTTAGCATTTTTCAAAAATTGCCCTATGTTTATGTGTTAAACTTTATGAAACCTGGCCAGTTGATGCAGCATTTTCAACGGCACATGAGATCTCAAAAAAAGCTACTTAGATCGGGTTTTTTGGTTCATACTAACTAAAAAAGGGTTGAATTTTACACTGGAAGTGTCAGAATTGCGATAGAACAATTTTTAAGACCTGTGAGGGGTGGGTTTATTTTCCCCCCATTTGGGTTTTTTTCCCCCCATTGGGTTTTTTTCCCCCGCTACTTTTTGCATTATACTGCTCTAACGGTACAACCTACAGAAGTGCAAATAGGCTTAAAAGAAAGTTCTAAGTACGCCAAGTACGATGGTATATAAAGTTCTCAGATAGCCCTTATAATAAAAAAGTTCCAGCCAAAATCCGAAAATGTGGGTTTTTTTCCCCCCATGGCTATACACTAACTATACACGTTCGGCAGCACCGTAAACAGCTAGGAAATTTTAAGTAAGATCGAAATAAAACAGCACCGATTACTCAAATTTTTTTAGAAAAGTATGTAATTAATTTCCAGTAAAATGTTGACAAAACTGAAAACAAGACAAACTTTTTTCTGAAAATACCACGCCCGTCCCGAAGCCGGCCTGCTCCAGTAGTCGTCCCGGAATGGCCCGGTCTCTACCCAAATTTTTCCTACCTCGGCCCGGCCCGACATGGTGGGCTCGGGCGGGCCGAGCTTACGGGTCTAGTAGAGGGGTACAAGTCTGCCCCGCCAGCACAAGCCATACCGCCATCAGGGACATGGGGGAAAGAAAAATTTGGCAAGGGAAGAAATGGCCGGAAAAATAGCTTTTCAAACCTAAATTCCAAGAACCAGAATTTCGTTCAAGAAAATGTAGGAATATTTTGCATTTATTTCAAAGATTTCCTTATTTTGTTGCAGATCCATTAAGAATTGAGAATTTAGGTTAGTATTAACGTTAATTTAGGCTTATGGCACAATCCCCCTTGAAAATGTTGGTTTAAGATGCAAGCTCCCTCAAAATTATCTTTCACAGGACAAACTCTCCTCTCAGGATCATGTTAACCCTTTCATGTCCTCAGGACTAACAGTTGAAAATGACCAATTTTACATTTTTGGCTGCCATTTCGAATGTATGCACTCAAAGGTCCCAGATATATGTACCCAGAAAAATTTGGGAACGTCAAGCTCAGAATCAGGAAAAGTACGAAGTTTTGCTAAACTTTAATTGCAGAAAAGCAAACTAATTGATTTCTAGGTGTAAGAGTTGCTTCTGAGTCGTTTCCGCTGACGAACTACAGCCGGCTCTTGATTCGTCGGAATGCAGTGCTCGAACATTAGCTTGAAATCATCAAAATTTTCATTGTCGGCGGAAGGATATCGAAACTCGATTTTTCTAACAGGTGTGGAAATACTCTCTCAAAATATGGCAGACGTGTTGAAGAAAAAAGGAGCAAATGCCCAGACTGCCAACCCGTAACTTGACCCTGTCCCCAATATAAGATGTGAAAATCCATCCGTAATTAAAATGTATGCTTATTGCCATACATTAACAAGAGTACCGATTCCTGAGGGGTCCTGTACCTGTTTAGGCCTAATTTTACCCGCCCTTGTACCTTATCTCAAATTTGGGGGGACGGTCCAAGCAGAAAATTTCCTTGAAAAAGAACAATATTAGCAAATTTAAAGCAAAATTAGCGATAAATTAGCTGTTTTACAGCCATTTTAAAGCAAAATAAGCAGTTTTTCGCGATTTTTTGGAAATCTTTCGAGATTTAAAGAAATTTGGACTATTTTTGGCTAAAATTTCCATTAATTTTTAGTTTGACCTGCCTTTTCTGGCACTGGCCCTTGTCCCTTGGCCATGATTTTGCTAGCCCTTGTACCGAACCTCCAATTTTTGAGGGGTCCCGTACCCCCCCCTATACCCCCCCCCTTGTTAAAGTGTGCTTATTGCCCTTTAATAACTAGTTTAGCTGTACATAGCTGAGTTTTGACTTATTTAGAATTTCACTTCTGTTTTGTAAAATACAATTTTATTTAGTTTCGATTGCATTTTTAGGAGAAGCAGAATCCTACATAAACGTCTTCAGGAAGTAACATCCACAATTTTTCTGCAGCCAGATATTGCCTTTTCAATTACTCATATTTGTTATTGTATTCTGGTTCGTTTCAATTATTGACGTTTCAAAGAGAAACGTTTCACGATTTTATGGCAATTTATGAGGTTCATTTATTTCAGTCAGAAAAATTAAGAAATGAGCTATAAAAAATCATATGCTAATTAAACAAACACAATATGATTTTGGAAAACAAAGAAGCGTTGCTAGAAAAAACGCGTAATTGAAGAAAACAAACTCAAATATAACAAGAAATCAGCACAATTTAGCTATCCCCAAAGTACAAACCCGGGTTAACGACTTAACCCACCTAGGTGAGGAGGGTTAAGTTTAGGCCTGTTTAACCCCATTTTAACCCCCATTTCTTAACCCGGGTTTAATGATAGGATTGGGGTTATCGCTAACCCGAAAATAATCTGTTAACCCCGATGTGAAACCCGGGTTAAGCAAACCCGGGTTAACCCAAGTTTTGATAGGAGGGGGTTTGGGTTAGTAACCCATTTTTAACCCGGGTTAGTGAGTTAACCCGGGTTAAGAACATTGATAGGACCGGCCCCAGGACATCGTGTCCATACAGAAACTTTTGATTATTGGAAATTGTGCGTTCATTTTCCTGAATTTCGTCATGAAGGGCAAATTGTTTTTGAATCATGCATGTTGGTCGGATTTGGGCCTTTTAAGGTCACGGCGCTAGCCGATGTGGTTTTTCCTTTTATAAATATTTATCCGTCTATGTTTCGCTTTCAGCCGGCGGCCGCGTTAATTCAGCTTTGGCAACATCGCTCGGCAAATTTAGCCGCTGAGGTGGATCGGATTGTTGAAGAGGCCAAAGGGCACGTTTTGTTGCTTCCTGAAAATTTGAATTTTTATGAGCCAGTTACGCTTTTTCAAGGTGCAGAAGACCCGCTTTCTAACATGTTCCGTGTCGAGCCTGAGAACGTGCCAGGCGCTGACGGGTGGGTACATCTTTGGGGTTACTATTTTCGTACATCTGAGCAAGCGTATCAATTTCGGAAACTTTTTTATTGGGCATGTCTCCATGCTTCGGCTGAGTATTGCCCAAAGCTTTTGAATCCTTTTTACTGTAAGTATGCGGCAGAACATATTTTGCATTGGCTACCATCAAATTCAGTTTTACGCTGTCTGTGGCAAGGTGAAGGTATGCATGTGAAAGCCTATGTCATGCTTGAGGTTCTGCGCGCAAAGGCTAAAGCTTGCCCATTGTTTCGTAAATTTTTACTTGACTCTGGCACCCGCATCTTGGCTGAGGCTACCCAGGACACCTATTGGGGTGTTGGGGCCACGCGCCGTGATCTGCGGCGCATGCCACATGCCCAACTCCGACAGCATGTTTTCTCAGTGACTTCACGTGGTCAAAATTGGTTAGGTCGCTTGTTAATGTTGATTCGGGCGGAACTGTTCCCAGGTTTGCCTCGCCAATTAGTGCAGGCTTGGGACGAACATCAGCGGGCAATACGGGAGGCGGTCCAACGCGCTCTCCAATAACTTCGTCGCGTGTTATCATTTTGTGCCCCGTTTATTTGTATACATATTGTTCACTTTTCGCCATAATATGTCTTTAAAGTTTCAGCTGGGTGGGGGGTAATGGGGACGTTCCCATCTTCCTTTTAATCTTTTAACTTTTAATTTTTTACTACGACTTGCTTGATCCTTTTGTTGTTTTCCGAGACTCTTAAAAGCTAGATTGTAATTTCTGTTTAGGCTTCCTTGGCCTCCTGTAGTTATTATAATGACAAATTTTGTTTGCTTGAACTTTTTTGATGTTCTAGATTTCTTATCTTTTCTCGAATTTTCGGTCTAGCCTTTTTACAGTTGCTTATTAGAACAAAGTCTTTTCATATCGTTATTTTACTAGACTTCTTGATACGAATATATGTACTTTGACTTTTTGATCTCTTCAGAATAAACTTGTTCTCTTTCCTTCTTTCCTTCCCTTTCCCTTTAGTTTCTATTGATTTCTATTTTTCTTGATTCTGAAATTTCTAAATTTGCAAGTCGTGGTCTTTTTTTACTTTTACACTTTTTATAGGTTTTTTCTAATTTTTGGGCTCCTACATTTTCCCACTCCCTTTTGGAGTGGTACCCTGCGGGTCGTCGCGACCGCCGTATGCCGGGTGGGAGGGCTGCACGCTCGGTACCATTCTTTTCTATTTTTAGATTCCGTGCCTTTTTGAGTTTTCTTTGAATCTGCACAGGCCTTTGTGCCGGTGCCTCCATATGCTGGGGCGTGCCGACACTCTGGTCTGGGGCTGTGTTCAAATCTTAGGTGGGGCTGTATATGTGTCGTCTATATTATGTCGTGTTTATTTTTTCTTGCATAATCTTTTGCCATTTTCTTAATCAGATTCCATTTGTGCTTTATTTGTTGGCCTTAAATTTTTGTTTTTGTTCTAGATTTTGTGCTCGTCTAATCATGCCTACTGTCCGGTGCCACCCCCCCTGTTGGTGCGCAGGTGTGCTCCCAATGGTGATCGGTGTCTACGATGGATCTGGGTGGTGGTTGCGGCGCAGCTTGCGTTTGGCTGCCTGGGGGCTTTATTTGGCCCATTGTGATTTGCCTGTCGGTTGTGATGGTGTGGGCTTGGCTGTCCACACAGGTTGGTTTCCCTGTCTTGGTGCTATTTCTGGTGCACCGGCCTTTCCGGTAACTTTATATCTGTTTGCCATATGTTTGGCCGTGCCTTTTTCTATTGCACGGGTGCTATATCTATGCGGGTATGGGCGCACTTTGCCTGCGCGTTCCCTTGTCTAGGCGGGGGCCTAACCGTCATGGGGTTCCCTTGGACTGTGAACGGACTGTGCAGGAGGGGTTACAGGGCCTCCTGTTTTTCTGACTGCCCGGTTCTGTTGTTGGCAGGGGGCTCTACGGCGGTCGTAGGCCCTCCTGCTGGGTACGTGCTCTCCTGTTCTGACTGTGCCTACATTGCTGACCCGGTTGGCGGTCGGTTGTTGGGCCATCTGGTTTGTGTTGCCATCCTGACTTGGTTTCTTGATGGCCTGGGGTCCCTGGCCAACTGTCGACTGGTGGTCCAGCATTGACCTTTGGGCTATTCCATCCTGTTGTGGCAGCCAAGTCCAGAGTGAACTGTTGCTGGATTTTGAAATCTTGGGTTCGCTGTGCGGTGCTGAATTGAATACCGCTGTCCTCTCCCTGGCACACCTGCTGACACTTTCCAACTACCCTTGTCTTATGTTGTTGGTTGTGGTATTTTTCGGGTTCTGTCCTGTCTGATATTTGTGTTAGTTAATTGGGAGGGAGCCTCGGGACGAAATTTTTCTTAAAATTGGGGTCGTTTGATTGTTTTCTGATTTTTTCTCATGGGTGCCCGCTACCTCGGGTTGGCCGTTGTAATGTATATATTTGGTGCCGGGCTAGTAGATTTTTTCACTTTTCTTTTCTTAACTGTTTTTACTCATATGTTTGATTTACTGACTGTCACTTTCGCCTCTTTTCCTTAAAATTTTTCTTTCTACTTCCTATCTCTAAACATGCAGCTAGGCAAGTACTCTAGTTTACTCTATATTGTTTACTTCGGCATTGCTACTATTGTTTTGTACGTGTATACCTCTCTATCCATTTTTTGTCTGCGGTTTTTGCAACATATATGTCGCAGTCTAAAAGCATTTTCCGTCTAATTGCAATTAGACGGAGAATTTCAGTCTAATTGCAATTGGGCTAGTCTAATAGCATGAGACTGAGCGAAATGCTGTTAGACTGAAAATTTTCAGTCTAATTGCAATTAGACGTACTATTGTTCGTCTAATTGCAATTGGGCGAACAGAGCCTCGTCTAATTGCATTTTGATGTAAAATGTTTTGGTTAATGTATGAGAACAGCCCTTCACTGTAACTGTATACGGAGAAGGGCACGTAAAGTCGAAAAGATATTTTAAGAATAGCTTTAAAAACATTAGTAGAAAAACTTTCCGTTTAGATATTGAAAACTTGAAGACTTTAGTGCACACATCTATATATAATTTACTTTTAATTTCAAGAAATCCAAAAGCTTAAAATTTTCAAACCTTGACCAATCAAACTTTAATCTGGATTGCAAGTATTGAGCACCGGGGAGGAAATAATTTTAACAAAAACATCCACTTTATTGCATAAAAGGATTGGTTTTGTGGGGGTTTGCAGTAATTTATGAATTACTGTTACCGTTTTGAAAAAATGTTATATACTGTTACTTTATTTTAACCCATTTTTTTAGTTTGAGGGTTTCTATGCATTAATAAAAGTGTTCATGTAATATAAAAAATATTGTAAAAATTGTATAAAAACTTGAGATCCACGTATATATTAGTACGACTGTCTAAATTTGAAAATTTTACGCTTTTGAAAGTCTTCACATTCTAATAAATTGTAGATAATTTCTACTATGTTTTCAAAATCCTTTGGAGTATCCTTTAAATCCTTTAAAGTTTTCACGTTTTCAATGTCTAAACGAAAAGTAATTCTATTATGCTTTCAAAGCTATTCTTAATGACGTAATATTTTTTCGACTTTCTGTGCCCTTCTCCGTATACAATTACAGTGAAGCGCTGTTCTTATGCATTAAACAAAACATTTTATATCAAAATGCAATTAGACGAGACACTGTTCGCCCAATTGCAATTAGACGAACAATAGTACGTCTAATTGCAATTAGACTGAAAATTTTCAGTCTAACAGCATTTCGCTCAGTCTCATGCTATTAGACTAGCCCAATTGCAATTAGACTGAAATTCTCCGTCTAATTGCAATTGGACAGAAAATGCTTTTAGACTGCGACATATATATTGTCACTACTGCTATGCGAATATATACTATTATATGGTTTATCTATTTTCCCTTTTCGTGGTTTTCTTCAATTGGGGTGTTTTTCGAATGCTATGTGGCTTCGGACGGTTCTCCACTTTAGGATGTTGTTTTGTAGTTGTGTTGTATTGTCATAGATGTTGTCAAAAGTAGTTGTTAAAAAGTTGTCGAAAAGTTGTCTCAATTAAGTTTGAGTAGTTTTACCGTAGTCCGGTCAGCATGTCGAGAATGTGTTTGCTCGACCGAGGTTCGATGCATGTGCATCAAAAATATTTTATTTTTACGTAGTATTTCTAAAAATCGTTTTACCTTACTAGTACGTAGAATACCTGTGATAACTCTTTTTTATCCTTTTCCTAATTGGTCGCAACCCGTCCGAGGCCGCCCGGGGGAAAAGAGGGGGTATTATGTGAAGATAGCGTGCACTAAAGATAGACATTTCGTGAAGTTAGCGCACACTCTTAAATGATGAAACTATTCAAGAATTACTTAACTTGACAAACGCTCAGTATTCTTGTGACTTCTGTCTAAAACTGTCGGTACTTTAGCTAATCTCTAAAATGGGTCACGCTTGATCAGTTCAGTTGGGTTTGAGTAGAGTTGCGAGTTGGTTGGGGGTTCTCTTTTGGTTCGATTCAAGTTGGGATCCGCTTGTTCGGTGCTTAACCGCAAAGTTTGGGACTGTTCAAATTTGTTGTTTATTATTGGTGTGAACTTTACGGCGCTGTAAATTTAGTCGGTTTTATATTTGAATTTAGTTGCGAAAGTATTGAAAGTGCTATTTTGATTTTGTATCGTTAGAGTCTTGCTGGCTCATTTGTGAAAGTTGACAGTAAAATTACTTGTTGTTAAATATTCTTTCTTAGGCAGACTTAGGGCATTTTCTATCGGCATCACACACCACACAGTTACCTAGTGATCTAGTCTTATCCTAAATTTATTCGAGAGTAGTACATTTTACCAACAGACGTAGACTCGAACTTCACACTATTACAGAATTCAATAGAATTGTAAAAATCTGTATTTTTTGATTTAGTAAGTTAGCTTTTGCTCTGGCTACTGTTTAATATTATAGTAATAAAATGTTTTCTGGTAAAAAAGAGGTCAGCTGAATTGGGAATGAAGACTTTTAAGACTGATCTACAAAAATTCCGTCGGCATAGTGTTAAATTTTAATATAAACTTTACCTTAACAAGTTATCTTGAGGATGCAATTCCCGAACTGGCTTAGAATCGAGCAAACTGTGTTCACCACGATTTTAACAAAATATGTTTTAGCGTTTCTGTTTTTAAGAATGTTAAATTTATCAAAAGTGGGATTGCAATTATGCTACCAACCCACTAATCAAAAATAAACTGGCAGAATATTGTGTAATTTGATTTTATAAAAATGGACGATATGTTTGAAAGGTGCACTAGTCTAGGCTAGAAAAGATTTAAGTAGAGTTAAAGGCCGAGTTCAATTTAACTCTTTTTAGTTCAGCTTAACTTTCGCGGAAAGGCCGTAAAGAAAGGAAAGTTGCAAGATCCGAATATAGAGTTTTCTAATGACAAGATTGTGCAAGCAGGATTTGAAAAGTTTACGAATTAAAACCATAAGAGGTTTGGAACTGTTTTGAATGCATGATACAATTAAACTTAATGCCAAAACACAAATCTAAGTTCATCGAATTCTCAGTCACATCGAAGGGCTCGTACCAGCACTCTTAAAAAGACTCCTGTAGAAGTTACAGGAATTCTTGTAGTTCTCTACAAAAGTGCTCCTGTGCGGTCAGTCACTAGCGGAGCTTCCTGTATTTTCCACAAAAGTAACTTTTGTATTCTTACCGGTCTCTGGAATAGTAAAAATTACAGGAGTTTCCTGTAGAAAATACTAAGCAAACCTGTAGTTTTTATTACAGGAATTTCCTGTAGAAAATACAAAAGAAACCTGTAGTTCTGTTCGACTTTTTTTACAATCCTATATCAGATACCAAACCTGTATTTTTTACAAGACAAAACCTGTAAATTTTACTGGAGCGACCTGTTATTTCAGAAGGGGGGCAGGTGTGGGGGGCGGCCGCTCCCAAAATATTTTCGGCAGGGAGCGGCCGTTACAAAAAAATCACCCACTGGGTGTTGGAAGACTGAAAATTTGAAAAAATTCAAAAATTTCAGTCTTCAAAAATTATGACTACTGTCGCCCTTATATAGAAAATTTGCGTTATCAGCGTATCGAGTACTTTCCTGTGAGCAAACCTGTAAACCAGTGAAAACTACAGGTTTCATTTCTACTGAATACTGGTCTAACTTGTAATCAATTCTACCAAAGCATGTCCGGTAAACACTACCAACGATGACCTGTAGAAATTACAAGACTCAACCTGTATTTTCTACAAAAGCTTTTGTACTTATCATCTACAAAAGTGATTCCTGTAGTTTCTACAGGAACATTTCTAAGAGTGAGGGCACTGTATTGACGGCAATGTATCGAATGCATTATCTGTTCGTGCTCGATAGTTTTTATACCGCCGGAGGCGGTATACTTGTAATGGGTTGACCCATCTGAATTCATATGTTTTGCATGTAAATTGCTTGGCGCGGAGGATTTCCGTCCTATCTTCAACACATGTCCCTGTTACGCAGGTTTTTTTGCCCAACAATTTTTCTAAGATTTTGCAATTTTTAGAGCATCATTACAGTCGATTTAGTTCATTTTCAATGCCCTGTAAATTGTTTTGCAAACGATCACTCTCTGCCTTTTCTCATACTACCGAAAATCGGGCGTTATTTGCCTGTCAGTTGATTGGCAGGGTTTGACGGATCAATAAATAGCTAAAACTGTTGTTACAATTTTCGTGTGCTAAGACTGAGTTTGAGCTTGCACTGTATTTATTTCATTAGTGTTTGCTTTGCTTTAGAATTTAGATAAAATAAATTGTTTAAAATAAACATATATAGATAAATGATAATTCTCTCTCGCAGTTTACTCAATAAAAACATTATAGTCAGAGTAAGTGTAGTGGCTAGGGTGTCCGCTTGGCGCTGGTCCGGACACAGATCGAATCCTTCTTCCAGTAGAATTTTAGTTTCACAATTGGCAATGGCAAATGGCAATAAAATACTCCCATTCTTTTGTCTCAGAGACGGCAAATGTCGGGGAGTAGAAACTACTCAAAAGCTGACGTCACCGTACACTATGATCATACTATGAACAGTATGATGAAAACAAACAAAACGTTGAACACATAAATTCCAAACTCTACGGCGGTATTATTCCCCTTTTAAGGGGTAACTTGTTGATAATATTTCGAAACTATTTAAACGGCCAATATGTCAAAGAAACAAGCAAGTGCCCGTAATTCCGATTTGCAACCGGTTATGGTTCCTCCAAAAATTGACTAAAATCATCACTTTCAGTGAACTGGACGGATTTATGAAAGTCCAAACCCATTTGGTTACTCATTATAATTAGGTAACGTTCTGACGTTATGATAGCTATTAGCTGTGGGAAATCTGTTAAGCAATATTGTCACAGTAAACTTCAGCTTAAACTTGTTCTGCAAAAACCCGTGGATCTTTTACGATTTACGCAATCCACCACTCAAAAATTATAACACATTGATCTATCTGAAAATAATATAAGTTAACTATAAACAAAAAATATATTAACTATGACTAATTTTGGTATCAGTATATTTTCTACCACGCTGAGTTCAGATATCACAAAACCGACTTTCAGACTATTGCTTTGGTCCCCGAAAATTGCCATATGCAACTTTTCAGCAAAATGTGGTCAAAACTTTACGGTTCCCTTAGTCTCCGTTTAAAATTTAAAAGCTCGATTCGTCAAGCTTTAAAATTTTTGGGTGTTGGGGGAGGGGGGTAAACTGGAAAGTCCCAGTTTAATCCGGTTTTTTCCGGTTTTAACTGGATATCGGGTACCCGAAGCAGGACCCGGGTACCCGAAAATTTTCGGGTACCCGGGTACCCGTCGGGTACCCGACTACCCGTGCCCATGCCTAGTAGCCATGCTTCACAGAAATATTCTACTTGGGGGTGGGAGTTTACTAAGTTTTCAATTCAAGTTTTGAAACTACAGGCTTCCGCTACGCTTAATCCCGATCGAAACCCAAACGGTCCAAGCTTAAATTAGAATAAGACCATCAACCTCAATGCATATATTTAATAGTCCAACCATAGCGTATGACCCCTGTGTCTGTAGTGTCTTACGCTCCTCAAATTAAGGACAAAGAATAGTCTGCAATTAATTTCGACCTCAACTTTCCTCCAGAAGTTTGGCTCCGCCTCTTTTCCAAAAGTCTTCCAGAAATGGCACAACAGTTTGGTAGAGGTTTTTTCCTTCTTTCCACTTAAAGTTAGGGCATGCCAGAAATAATGTTTTCTTAATTGAAGAGTTGCTTCTTTTGCTTTTAGTGATGAAAGTGGCTAAGCTGGGGGCTTTTAGAAAGAATTAATGCTGAATTAGCCTACTGTTAGGGCAAGTTGTGCTTTCCAGGGCGCACCATTTCTGGCAAAGTTTTTTTAAATTTGTTTTAAATTTATTTTGTTTATATATTTTCTTTGTTTAATGTTTCAAGCCCTGCCGCACTCTAACTCTATGGTTCCCCTGGTTCAAAGCTTTAGCTAGCTGCAACCATCCAAATGCCTGATGAAAATTTAATCTTAAACGTTCGGGTAGTCTCTGTCGCCGGCCCGGAAAGCCGATGAGCTGCCCGGCCTACATTTTCTTACAAAATCAGCACTCACTTTCCTTACAGACCTTTTATGAAACAGTACCTAAGGTAGAGCAGAACAGAGTAGAGTTGAGTTAAAATTAACTCGTTTTGACTCCTCGCAAGCTTGACTTTTCCTTTACTCAGAATTCAGTTAAATTGAAATCTTTTAACGTCGGTTAACTCTTTCCTAAAAACGCTCCCAGACAACGCTGAAATTTAATTTCAAAATCAACAGTACGCTTTTTCTGTGGCTGCTCCTTACGTACGGGGATGCTTGAGGCTAAACACACCTGACACGCACAGGTGCACCGCGATGTGAGGGCAAACAAATTTCGAATGCAAAATCTCGAGAAAATTAAACCATAAATTCTTGGCACAATGCCCAAGGGATTAATAATTCTTTCAAAGACTGAAAAAATTTCCTCTTGATGAAAGTTCTGAGCATCCTCGTTCCCGAGTTTAATCTGTCATTAATATCTGGACTTAGCTTTTAATAGATATCCATGAAAATTAGCTAGAGACAATTTTTAATCTATTTTCTAACCAAAAATAGCCAAGAGTGAGGCCGTTATATTTTTTATTCCTTACAAACTTTAGACCGGGTGGAAAAACATGTCACGCACTGTTCCCAGCAGGTATAAAAGTTATCCTTTTTTACCTGGAAACTTTTCAGTCTAGAGCGCGCTTAGAGTTAACTATGTAACTGTAATGGTTTTTTGGAGATTAAATCCCACCGTATGAATTTCCGACGTTGTTGCAGAAATTCCTGCCGTCTGTTATGAAAACAAATTCCAAAAGCTGCTTTTATTAGTTTTTCATCCGTCTTGTAGGTGGACATTAGGTTCAAGTTGAATAAGCTAAGTCATACACGGTAAAAGCCTCGAAATACTGAACCCCGCTTCTTGTACCCCGCAGCTTTCGTGAAACGTAGAAGCTCTCTGTCAATAGATGCACAGCATGAGCATCAAGATTGTTGAAACTTCTTACCAATGTGCCTTTATCCGAAATTTCGTAATAACAAAAGTGCATAATAACTAAGAGTGTGACAAGCGTTGATAGCAGACCGCAAGACATAATCTCAGCCCCCTCCCATTAACTCCACTGCCATCTTCTGTCTAACCAGCGCACCCGATTTGTGTGTAAACGGTGAAGCTTGAGCAGCGGGAACCATAATCAAAGAGTCCTTTAATTAGGAATAATTAGGCAATCGTAGGGATTAGGGAACTAAAATGTTTTGTTCACGTGCAGCGGCCACTGCCACGTGGTACTTGGCAACCTTAATCCTAAATAATAGGTCAGTCGGCTGACTTCTTGGACAGAAATTTAGAAATACAGTAACTTTTACTCGATTTCACAGATAAGCCTTTTAAGTTGTCGTCGAGGATAAACGAAACGGAAAGTTCAGCAGCCCAGGATCCTACTCATTCAACAACCTAACCCGCAGCAGTTCTGACATTGCAGCACACAGAGGTTGAACTAAAAGCACAGCAAGAGTTTGAAGTAGTTTTAAACTTACGGGCTTCGATCTCTGCAGTCCCATCTTAGTTCTCTGATCTCCGCTCACCTAACATTTCCTGATTTTAGAATAAAATCTAGAGACACTGATCATGCTCTTATTATCGTTAATTTCTACTTGGACACCCTTCGCCTGGAGCAATTCTAGACTAGCAGACAACGCTACGAGCAGGTTCCGCCGCGGGATTTCTGTTTCTAGTATCCAGATAAGCACCGGCACCCTATAACCTTCTCTAGGTTGGAGTTCACTCCAGGGGCAACTTTACTTTGTCTAATTTTCCATAATAATGTTCACTTTTATAAGACTTAAAGGCATCCTATATCCTTTTCTCTGCATGTCAACAAACAGCTTCATAGCACGAGATAACGGCTGACAGCGAATCATCTAAAATCCAAGAGGGAGTTTATTAGGTATAACATAACTTCCTGCCACTTTTTCAATTCCCGTTTATAAGCCTATACCTGCTCTAAAAAATTAGACTAGGTTAGAGACAACAGTTTGGCTGAGATAATCATAAGATTTCTTACAGAACTGTTAAGCTTTAAATTTGATTCGTAACATATATATGCGGTCTAAAAAGTTATAAACTGTGCTGTGTTACAAAGATTCTAAATGTCGCTGAATATCTACTTATTCCCACTGTATCTGCTTTGAGCCTACATCGAATTAAGGAGCGATCGAAACAAAGACGTGCTACTACTGTATGCAGCCCGAAAAAATTGGGTCTGATGTGGGGATCGAACGACGTTGCGTTAGTTACAACGAAGCTATGCCTACTGAGCCACCCAGACACAGTCGAACTAAGCTTAAGCTTGAAATTCGCACCAACTTCCAAGTTAACTCCAGAGGATGGAAGAGAAACCTACTGCCCCAGAAATAGAACTGCTCCCACAATTTTCAGCAAATGTGTCAAAAAACCTCCCCAACTGGATTTTTGAGCGCTGCTCTTCTAGTCCGACCTGACGTTAGAATATTCTTTCTTTTGAATGAGCTTGACCTTATTTTATGCCATCTGTTTTAGCCGCTAGCTGGCTGCTGACTTACACTACATAAGTTGTAGTTATCAGAGTTATTTCGAATTAATAAGAAATTTAAAAATTTATTTATTTTTCAGCTTAATTCTTTTCAAAGCATGCTTACTAACAATTGCTAATGGGATCCTGCCTAAACAAGCTCAAAAAGGTGGACGCTAGAAAGGATGCCAAATATTCCTTCATTCGCCACGAAACTGATGATATCAGCCCTCTCAGTGTATCCAGACCGCAGCTGCCTTATGATACGGTCCCCGGGTACGTCCGCTCCAACTCCACAACTGGCCATAAGACGCCCCCTCCCTACACGCGGTCGAAATCAGTAGCCGCTGTTCCCCTACGGACAGTGATCCACCCACCTCCCTACAGCGTTCGGACTTCCTCAGAAACCGCGTTGGGACAGAAGCGGAAACGAAGCGAAAATCAGACGCGGAGTCGAAAAATTTCCTATCAACCGCCGTTGCCTAAAATGTCGACCGCCTCAATGGTACGGGGCGGCCTGGCCACAAATCTCGGACTTACAGTGCTCCAGAGTCAAAGTCTGGCCAGTGCTGTTGCGCAGGTGCGCTCTCAGCAGACGCAACAGCGCCTCAGATTGCTGCAGATGCAGTTTGATGAAACAGTGCGAAGGGCAAAACAGGATATGAAGACAGTAACTATCATTGAAAATGGACTCTACATTGACTATAAGTATGTGGCTGAAATTCCACCTGGTGTCAGAGTGCACGGGTAGCGCAGTTGGCTGGTCGCTGGACTGACGGCCCATCAGTCCCCGGAACAAATCACGAGTGGAGTCAATTTTTTGTATTTTCCAATAACCTGTTAAAACGATGCTCAATCGAAGACCGTTTTATATGACTGAAGAATGGTTACTGTATTAAAGTGTAGCCGAAATAAATCTATAAATAAGGCTTTTATTAATAGATGAAGATCAAAAGTATTGCACAAGATTTACAAAGTCAATGTTACCATTTACCAGGAGAACAATAATTCGGCAAGACAATGAGTTCATTTATAAGACAATAGCTCCGATGTTTTCCAAATCTGGTTGCTTTTTTATAAGCTTGTGTGTTTAAAATATGTACGTTGACTTTAACATAAAATTATTTCGCATTGTCGAAATCTGGAGTGCTGGTATTGAACAAGTAAATACAATGAAAACAAGCGCCTTGAACATAATTAATGGCGAAATACTGGTTTGACGTCAACAGTTTCAGCAGAGACGTTTCAATTTCAATATAGCTTAATGAAATTATTATAACCTTTCATGGCATCATCACATCAAAGTCTGTTTACTCTTTAAATTTCAAGATATGCGTGGATTATTGCTTTTTCGACCATCCAATACATCTAATTATGCATAAAATTAGAAAATACCAAGAATCAAACCTTCGCACACAGTTCAATACAATACAGTACAATACAATACAAACAATACAGTTCGCACTTCTACTTTTATTTGTGGTTTAGTTTCTTTTAAATCTTTTTTCTAAATTTAGTTTATTATCTAAATTTACCTGCAGGTTAAGTCAAACTCTAGTCTGAAAAATGCAAAAAAATTAAATTTTCACGATCTAATTTACACCGATTTTCTATTTGCTGATACACAAACAGTATTACACAATTACCAGTAATGCGAGAAATAAATACTGAATAAATAGCACATATCTTTGGTATGCTACTTTATGTGAGGGAGACATAGTTTCATAATGTTGGAGAAAGTTAGGTTTTCCAAGAAACCAACATTCTGACGAATTTACTGGTTCTGTAAAAAAATGAATCAGCGAAACAAACGACCTAAATTTCTCCAACTGAATAAAGTTCCGGCTAAGTAATACTCATAACATGAATTGATAGCATAGATAACATCTTACAATATTAAAATGTAAAATTATGAGCACAAGCAAAGGAAGATTATAATACAGAGAGCGCATCAAGAAACGGGGTTCATTTTAAATTATTTTACACTTTCGACCAACAGAATACCATTTAGGACCGTTACTTTAAAGGATAATTAGTTTGATGAATTTCAATTAAAACAGAGCAGTTTTTTAAAAAGTTATGGCCATTTTTATTTTGCAACAGAGCAACTCATCAGCGTTGCTTGTCAAAAAGTAAATTTTAAAGTGGAATAAATTAGCAGGTTTCAGAACAAAACCACATGACCAGTCTGAAGACTTCAAAAGTTTGCGGTTTTATTAAAATTTGGAAGTAAGAAACAAAAAGGTAACCATAATTTTGTGTCGTGAAACAAACACCTATTGCGCTGTGAGCTAGAGGTCGCAACCCAGTGCCAGTAAGCAGGTGTGGGTTAGTCAAACCACATGACATTGCAAAAAAAACAACGTAGGAATTAAAATAACAAAAAATACGTATGAAGAGGTATATATAAAAGAGCATAGCATTAAAAGCAGCAAATTGCAATTAGTTGCATAATTGCAGACAGCTTGATTTGGATGAAGAGAGTTATTACTATCACAGGGACGCTTTGGCTTTGCACTTGGTCACGATTTTGTACTTGTCGGCTTTTCCATGATCCAGCAGGGTTCTATGTCAGTATCTTCTCCACTAAAACACAACAAATATATTGCAACAACAAACGCTACAATGTACGTTTTGTTACATATGATGATGTTAAATAACAAAGATTTGCAAAGCGTAGAATCCCAAAAGCAAAAACTTAGTTGTAGAATATTGCGTTGTTTGAGTATTGGAGAACAACAAGAAAAAATTATGTAAGTACCGTTCAAATTAACGTTAAGTTAAGTTAATTTAATTAAGTTAGATTGTATAGCGACAGATCAATTGATTATAAATTGGATGTAAAATAAAGCATGCAGCTGTACATGTGTGATTAATAAGGAAATGACGCTACCAAATATCCTACCCTTTATTAGAACAATTGTTATTTTCCGTTAGCGTAATATATTCTTATGAGCAAACAAATATATTGCAATATTAGCAATATCATCCTGACGAATCTATTAAGTGTTTACAGTCATCAAAATCAAGGTTTCTAATAAACGTGAATGTTTGTGTGCAAACGCTTACTGATCAATTAAGCAATTACACAAAGATCACAGAAATGAAGTCCGCAAACCGTGACAATTACTTCTCCTGCTGCATAATAATTAAATTTTAACATTTAAGGATTATTGTAGCATTACTGTAGCAGAATTTAGGCATTATGTTTAGCACGTTAATACGATATTTTAGCCCCGCTTAGTTAATTCATTGGTTAGCTGTATTAGTTCACAGTTAGCGTTAGTGGTACCTGCAAGTGAAGTCGTCACAAACCCGAAACCTTGCCCGGTTAGTATCAGGATACCCTTGGCACCCGCCCCAGGTACCCCACTGACCCCAGATTCCGTTTTGACCGGTGGATACTCGGCAAACTCCATCCACTTCCTGGTACGGCGAACAACATCGAACTGATCGACATTTGGGATCAGCGTTCAATCGCTCGTGAGCTCTGAAGTTTAGAATTGATAGTAGGTGAATACGTAAGGTTTGATCGTTTGTTGTGCAAATTTTTCTAGGTGTCTTTTTTAAATTGGTATTCTCAGCATACAATGGACAACCCCAAGTTTTTTCGATATGGCATGAGAAAAGTAATTTGTCTTGGCGGTATACACTAAACAAGGATTCGGATACTATGTACTGGGCTGATTCTGAAAAATCTTATTTGGCAGAAAAGCAATTGCTACTATGCTTCCATCTACTATGAGTAATTTCCAACGGGTAGCAGCTCATAAAATCAGCAACTATTAATTGAAAACGATTTTAGATCTGATACTGATCTATTTTGGATTTCGGCTTTAGAAATTTATTCTGGGCATAAATTGTAAATTAAATTAATCATAAACTGATTTATTTATTACTCACTCTGAACAGACCCGACCGTCTCCAGAACGACAAGGATAGTCCCTAAAGTCCACAGGTTGGCAGTGACGGGACATCGGCAGGCAGGGCTGAAAGCCGCATCGCTTAAACTGATGGCGGTCGCCTCTAGAAACAGAAAGTTAATATTCAGTATAATCGAAGCTGTAGTTCAGGACACGTATAATGCTGAACTGTGATGAAGCAGAATTTGGAAAAACAGTTTCAAAAGATTTTAAACTGACAATAATACAACTACTCCTACACGCAGTTGAGGCTAAAACTTAGTACATATCTTCTGAAGAAAACTTATGAGGTCTCCTAGTTTAGAACGGTTCCAAAACACTGCCAGACACCGCCAGCCTTAATGTACAATTCTATGTAGATGCTATAGCACATCTTGGCAACGTGTACTTAGTTTCTTTTTTTTGAGAAGGGCCTAGCAACCAGTGTTGGCATCTGGGATGGGATCCCATGGGATCCCATGGAATCCCATGGGATGGGATGGGATGGGATTGAAAACTCATCCCATATGGGATCAGTGGGATTTTGTGGGATCATTTTGCTTTACAATGTCTTCAAGCACCGTTTCCAAATTTTGAAAAAGTGCAATATTTTGGTAAATTTGGCATAAAAAGTCTGTTCAACTTCCTGATTGGCGTTTTGATGACTGCCAGCAAAGCAAAGCGTGTGGAGCTCTTTAAGGCCTGGTTCACACTGCCGAAGTTTTAAGTTTTAAGGTTTTAAGTTTTAACGTTTTTAGTTTTAAGAAATTTAGTTTTAGCAAGGATTGATTCACACTGGATTGCCAATTTTAAGTTTTAACAGGGTAGGATTGCTCTAGCTGTCAATCAAAACGCTATGTTCTGCACTAAAATCCTTAAAACTAGTTTTAAGACTTGAACAATTTTCAAGTCCAGTTTTAAGTTTTAAGGAGCTCTTAAAACTTAAAACTAAAAACTTAAAACTCAGTGTGAACACCGTCGCTTAAAACTTAAAACCTTAAAACCTTAAAACTGAGTTTTAAGGCGTCAGTGTGAACCGGCCTTAAGGTTCTGGTATCGCTTTATGCAAATGTTGGGTATCGTATCCAGTCCAGGGTACCCAGTGTTGGGTATCCAAGCAACATTGGGTATCGTTTGAAACCTTTATGTGCCACTGTGAAATTAGAATTTTTAGTTAGGACCTCTAGTTTTTTTATAATATTATGCAGCTAAACAAAACTTAATGACCCTCATTCCTCATTTTTGGTTACCAAAAGCGACAGAATTTAGCGACTTCAAAAATTAATTAAAATTTTGAATACCTTACTCAAAATTCTAATTCCCTGGTGACACAGTATCTGTTTAGAGTTTTAAAACTATACAAATGTTACCCGGTAGCTTACACCAGTTACGAGATTTTTTGGCGCAGACTTAGTTATATTACAATAATATTACAGATAAGTTACACTTTTTCGATTTCCTATTTCTACACAGCAGACCTCAGCTTTTAGGTGAATTTTTTCTTGGTGCCACACCCCAGTTGCTTTCGCGATGAGGAGTAGTGCCATATCAAATTTTGCACTGGGTCCACTGCAATGGCACTGAATAATTGCATATCGCAATTACCCGAGTCGTAGGCTAAGGCTAAGGTGAATTTTCTCAATAGCCGACGGAGATGCGACTTAAATTTTATAAACTCGTTAAAATATCCCACTTAGACCAAAAATTCAGACGATAAGTTAAATTGGAGATGGTCGAAATAATTACCCTAAAGTGGGCTCCCCTAAGTTAGTATAAGCCAATAATGATTTTGGAGGTCAAAAATGGCCATTTTTGAGGAAACCAGTTTTGTGAAAATCACCGCTAATCTGAAGGATAATTTTGACACTCAATCGATTTAGTCCTATTGATTTACTTTCTACTCAATTTATACAATCTAATGCCTATTAGCTGGAGTTCGTTGCTTTAAGCTTTAGAGATTCCCGAAACACCCATTTGGCAAAACTGCGATTATTTGTTTTAAACATCAATTTCTAAAAGCTACTCCATCGATTCGCGAAAGCTTTGGCAGGATGAAAATTCGCAGTATTGCGGAGGGACTTTTCTTGACTTGAACTTCACCAGCTGCGGGAATACTTAATGTGAAGTTGCAAAATTTCGTGTCATCGCACATTTGGCGGAGTTATCTGGAGTATTAAGACTTGGGGAGCCAAATCCTTAAAATTTTAGAAAAATGAAATTTTGCCCGATTGTATAGTTTTGAGATATCAATATATACTCAATGTTTGATGGTCTATATCTGTGGTTATGTATGATGGTTAGTATGTGAAACAATTTGGCTGTTTTTTTGCAAATTTTGCTTTTTTCGTATTTACTGATTATAAGCTTTAAAACGATGAGTCAAATTCTTCCAATTCGCAAAATTGCGAAAGTTTATTCCGTTTCAAAATTCCCCTCACAAAAGGATGCCACCACATTAAGACCTTATGCCAATATTAAAATTTCAATGCTACAGCGATTGTAAGGTCAAATACTGCAAGTGGGATTATATGGGATTGGAAAAAACAAGTTCGGACAAATGGGATGGGATGGGAAGGTGAATTTGAAAATCTGGTGGGATGGGATGGGATGGGATCGGAGAATTCGTCCCATTTGCCAACTCTGCTAGCAACAGCGGCGCACATTGTGACCATTATGTTGCTGCTCTCCGCGACCGCTTAAAAATACGGACAAGAGGCGGAGAAGCGAAGCTCAAGGACAGAAACATGACCCCCAAGCCGTCAGATGTATAATTATTTTTAGTTGCAATCAGAAAAGTTAGTAACCGAATTTCAGATACCAACTTGTACAATTTTTGGTTTTGACAATCACAGTAATATACATTCCTCTTTTCTGCTCTATACGGGATTAAAGTACATTTATCACTGAATTATCTAATGTATCTGTGAACTTGTCTACTTGACACACTATTCCATACTCTGTGCTTTTACTTTCAAGTAAGCATACATGTCTTACATGCAAGGTGGACTGTGACAATCTCTTGTACGGGATTTCACACCACAGGCTCCGCAGGGCTTGCTGCATTCGGACCAGGAACTCCAAGCAGACCAGTGGCTACTGCCGTCAGCAATGTCCGGAGAATTAACACTGGTCTCATCGCTATCCACACTTTGCTCTGGACTTCCTCAAACAAAATCTTTAAATTGAACAGCTTCAAATGAACGTGTATTTTGCAATATTCTATTCGACAAACTGATATTGCCGGGAAATGATTTTAATTTATTAGAAAACAAACCTCAGTCAAAGGAAACACTTTTCAGAACGCTTCAAAGTTTTCAGCATTACGTTACATTACATTCAGCATTACATTAAGTTTTTGATGTACAGCAGCAAGCATTACGTCAAAAGCTTTGGGTGCCTTTTCTAAAAGAACATATGTTTTCTTACCTGTGATGATTCCAACTTTGGTCTTATTGAATGGAGTTCCTGTAATCAAATCCGGCAGTCCACGTCTTACATGATGGTCTGAACCTCCTTCAAATAGCACACACATTTTTGTCTTAATAGAAACGGAGCAGCCTTGAGTTACATTAAGTGAATGGAACAACAGAAAATGAACCCCGACTTGTCTATGAATGTGACAGTTCCATAGTTATGATAGAAGGTAAATATTAAATCCGTATATTCTATCTATTGCATTGTATCTTTTGCAAATTAAAAGTAACAACGGTAACGACATGGCACCCATGAAATATCGGTTTGTTGTCCCAAGCATAGGCCTGGCCTATATAGTGTCCCGTCTCAATGTGGACTATAGGTATTAGAAGATTTTATTAGCTGTATATGTGGTCCAATTTTTGTCGTGAATTTATGATGCTAATACCTGCATACATTACAAACGTGCCAAAAATGATAGCAAGCTAAAGTAAATTATCATTCCAACTGTAACGTTCAAATTTTACCTTTTTGACGAAATCTGGCTGAGAATCCGATATCGGTTGACGCTGTAGCCCGAAAAATTACAATCATGATATTGTTTTCTGATTCAATGATGTGCGATGGAGCCTTGTAGCAGCAGAATCTAAACATTTTAGACGATCAAATTAATTAAAAATTCTATACCAAACAATTTAAAACTCCAAAAAAGGAAAATCTAATAAATTTTAGAGTATCCTGCATAAATAGTGTGATCAAATATTTACTTCGTGGCATAACTACACGCATAAGAACACAAAACCTTGAAATCTTTAACTTAGAACACCTTCCACTGTTTTAATTTATTTATGCTCTATACTAATTTTGGTTACCTCATCCCGGTTAAACCCAAATCCGTTCCATTTTTAACTTCTACGTAGTCCAGACACGTTGCAGTGCAAAAGAACTGGAATTTTCCAATAAATTCAAGCTCAATCGTTGTTCCTTTAGCACTCTGAAACAAAAACAAGCCCGAGTTTAAAAACATAACCATAAAACTTGGACCTTAACAAAGAATTAAGCAAAGATTCTATTATTTTTTAATGAACATTGCTGTTAAAATGATGAATATCTACTGAAAGAAAAAAAGTAATAATTTAAGCAAACACAAATCATGAATGAGAACCTCTGCACCGGCCCGCATAAATTCCCAAAAACATTAAACTCAGTGCTGATTTTTTTTAGATTGAACGAAATCGTCCCGCTGTTTCCAATTATAATATGTGTCTTTCCCTAAGTTCATCAAGTTCTTCCAACAACAGCTCTTTAAGGTAGAGATTAGCAGGAATTATTAGCAATATGGGTGCATTTGACTTCGGCTGCTTACCATGTTTGAGTTCAACTGTTGCTTCTATTCTTTCGCTATTCTTCTCCGATGCTATTATGGTATTCACTAAGACTAAGACTAAGAATTTTGCATACTTTCCCCAGCTATCCCGAAGCGTAGCAATAGTGGCTTGTCCCCCTTCTGAAAATTCTTTCCTCCGATGGAAGTGCTAACGTTTTCCAAACTTTTTTCGGTTGTTTTTCCATGTATTCAAGACCTAACGACAATGGACACGCGTTGAATGTATACTTCCAACTTTACGACAAACTAAAAAAGAAGGAAGCGCAAATTCTACGACAATTTGAAAAATAAAGGCTCTGGTGAACCAAATTTCTAAAGTTTAAAGCTTTGAAGACAATTTTCAAACAACGCTGTTACGCTGGTTTCCAATCTGTTAGTTGTTACATAAGGCAGCTCTCCGACGATTTAATTTTTTGTTTGTCCACGTGAGTGTGTCTTGCCGCGCTCTAAACTATACATTCGACATTTGTGCAAGGTTTACCCGTCCAAGACCTATGCGTAAAAGGGAGAAAGAAAGAGGGAATGCCCCAACTTAGAGGACCAACGAAAATACATGTCTACATTTACATGGTCAGAAATGTAGACATGTAGACCCCAGACCACACTTGAAAGAGATGAGAGACACAGACAGACCGACAGCAGCCCCAAAAAATGTGTCCATCTACATGTCCACAGGTGCAAACATGTACACATGTGGAGATGTATGCCTACCCTAGAGCGCATTCAGCTCTAACCGCTCTTCCAATCTGGTTTACACCAAACTCCTCCAGAGCCAGACTCCCATTTTCTATGTATGCGTATACATACATGTATATGTGTCCATGTATACCTGTGTCCATGTATACCTGTGTCCATGTATACATGTGTCCATGTATACATGTGTCCATGTATACATGTGTCCATGTATACATGTGTCCATGTATACATGTGTCCATGTATACATGTGTTCATGTATACCTGTGTCAACATGTAAATGTACACATAAATAGTGGCTGTCTGGCTCTGGGGATGTTCGGTGTAATCCATATTGCTAGAGTTCAATGCTCACTAGGACAAGTATACTCCTATACATGTGTACATGTTTACACATTCCGATATGTATGTGGACACATTTTTTGGGCTATTGTCGGTCTTTCTCTCCAAAGTCTCTGTCTCTCCGAAGTCTCTATGCTTTGGGAAGTCTGCATGCCTACCTGTCATGTAGAATGTATAGTTTAGAGCATGGTAGCACACACTCACGGAAGCACAAACAAGATGATAACCAACACAATTTAAACCAGGACACGCACAATAAAAAACGACACAGCGTCCACATCTCTCCCCCCTCAGAAAATTTGTCGTACGACACCACTTATACCTTTGCATTCTACATTTCTACTCTGAATACACCAACAACTAACCCTTTTTTCCATAATCCATCTCAGTTTCACGTTTTCACATTTGTGTAATCGCCAAAATTCAATCCTTCGGCCGCACTTATGCCGACACGAGTGACTTGAGTGACATGAGTGATTCAGATGAGATGTTCAAATAATTTAAGGTGCTGATATCCTTTTGTGCAGTGCATTTGTGGTGCTTTTTCGAAACCCTATAACTTTCGCAATTTTGGGAGTTGGAAAGAGCTTTATACATCGTTTTAAAGCTTATAATCTGTACATTAACATGAGCTTACGAAACTAGCAAAATTGGCAAGAAAATAGCAAAAAATTTCCGACAGGCTGACATCTGAAAGACTGAATATAGACCAAAAAGTTTTGAACATCGATTTCTCAAAACTGTAGAATCGGCCAAAATTTTTTCTTGTGCCATGATATGAAGGACATGTGGGCCAAGGGACTTTTTTTGGATTTGGCTCAACAAGTCTCTGTATTCCAGGAAATCCGGCAATTGCACGATGACACGAAATTTCGCAACTTTATATTCAGTTTTCTCACAACTGCAGATGTTTTAGCTCAAACCAAGAAAAATGTCCCTCCGCAATAGGGCGAATTTTCATTCATCCAAACATCACGCGAATCCATTGGGTAGTTTTTGAGAAATCAATGTTCAAAACAAAATAATAGCAATTTTGCCAAAATGGTTTTTCGACGAATTCTCTAGCTTAAAGCAATGCACTCTAGCGAATAGGTATTGATATAATGCACAAATGAACAGTGTATCGATTGAGTATAAATAAGCCGAAATTGTCTGTAAGATTTGGCAGTAATTTTGAAAAAACTGATTTCTTCGAAAATGGCCATTTTTTAACCCCAGAAATTGTTTTTCGCTTATACTGCCTTAAACACTAGAGATAGCTCAATGGTTGTAAAAGCAAAAATGTTAATCTTGGTGCCCTCTTTCGAACCATAACAACCAATCCGGTGTATCGATTATGTACTGAGAGAATAATGGCAAAAACCAAAACTTTCTTATCTCTGCACCTAAAAATGCGGGACTGGTCCCAGCATGTTAAAGAGCACTTAAATGAGATATCTGGAACGTTTCATCCACTTTCATAAAGAATTGAAGTTTGTAGGATCGAATTTACACAAAGCGATACCAGCACCTTAAATTACGTCTCTAAACTGTTGAAAGGCTTTGCTTGCGATAAACACAAATAGAATTTGTTTAAACTCATCTTGCAATTCCAGGACTAGAGTACTTTAAAATAATAATTTCAAGAATTTCTCACTTTGGATGCAGAACTTAAGAGATGGATGGAGAAGATTCTCATAAGCTAAGTCTGCGAAAGCGCTTTCGTTAGAATAATTTGTCTTTTTCTGATAGCTAGATTTGATACCGTATATTTTGCTAACTGGCTATAAATACTGAATGGCGTCTTCAATAAGCTAGAATGTAAAACATTGTGAATGAAATTGGGCTGAATACTTCGTTGTAAAATGAAGTTAAGTCGGCCACTGTATGGGTTGAATGCTTGACACTAGGCTTGGGGGGTGAAAATAGTCCTCCTGGGCCTTGTGTTAGAATTAGAAGAACGTTTTGGCTTTCTCCCACCTCCCACCACGACGAAAGCTCCAACGTCAAATCACAGTCGTAGACTTCCAAGCTGTTTTCGCCTTGAGATTTGAGCGATTTTGAGGGCGGTATTGGCGAAGGCTTCCTTTTCGGTGTCTGTATTCTCTCGCAAAGTAACCGGGTTTTCCGCAGCTGTAACAGTTCCCACTTTTCCCACTGGACCGCTGTCGAGGTTACACAGAGAGCGCTTTTTCAGCAGCGGATTCTGTGGTTTCTCTGTTTTCTTTGAGTTTAGTTTGTTCTTGGAGTAAGCTACTTTGAACGAAAGGGAGGGTCAACTCATCTGAACGTGAGTCCAGGGCGGTGATCAAATTTTTGTAGGACTCCGGTAAGCTCGCCAATAGGATGGTGACCAGGTTTTCCTCACGGATTGGGGCATCTATGGCTGACAGCTGATCTGCCATATCTTTGATCTGGTTGATGTGGGCCAAAATGCCTTTGCCTTACTTCATCTGCAGTCGAAACAACTTTTTCTTTCTTTTTTCGTAGTGACTCAGCAGGTTGTTCCAAGCTTCTCGCGCTGTATTTGCCGACCTCACCAGAAAAACCTGGTTATCTTCTAAATCAATCACCGAAGTTGCCAAAGCTTTATTTTGCTTCTTTCGAAAATCCCTGACCTGTGCCGGAGTGGCACCTTCCGCAAGAGTTTCAGTCATTTCAAGATACCCCCAAAGGAACCTTTTGGTTAAAAGCATACGCATCTTGAATCTCCAGATAGGATAGTTATTCCCATCAAATTCATCAATTGTCAAACGTTTAGCCGTTTCCGCCATTTTGGCCCCGGATATAGGCAATACCGCCGGAACCAGTAAGACCAAATTGACAAACCCAAGACCAGCACGAAAACTCACTTTAGGGAGAATCCACTGGGCCCATAACCTAATGGACATGCGCAGTACATATATGACTTTAGGACTTTAGAACGAAACAGTTGCAGGATTACTAGCAACTTCTAACACGTATAATCAGGTGCTTACAATACGACTACTTTGGTTATACATATACTGAGCTACTAGGTCAAATCTCATTCACGCAATAAGTGAATACTATGTTTTCTAATAGAAACCCCTCTGAATGGAGCTAACTTCTGCGCCGGTGTGGCCACTTCTGCTCCGGCAACAGCCTTGCCTACGCCTCTACTAATTCCGATATGCAATTATTCAGTGACATATCCTGGACCCAGATTGTTCGTAGTACTTTGAAAATTAGTCTGCTTTGTTCTTCTATTGACCATGGAATCAATTGTCGTCGACTGCTTATCAAATTATTTTAATAGTTACCATTTAATTGATAGCTACCAGTTTGGGTTTAGAAAGGGCAAGCCAACTGTAGCACAGTTACCAGAGACAATTTATGGGCTCAAGTCTTAGATATTTCTAACAAAACCGATATTTTTTGTTAATATTGCTAAAGCATTTAATACGAACCCCCTTCAAAACTTGTGCAAGTTGTAAACTCTTTACGCTATTGGCATTAATGACGAACTTTGCTCATGCCTCAAGGTGTATTCGGCTTCGGCAAACTAATAGCAAGGAGTAACTCAGCATCGAACATGTTATTTCTGTGGTATCTCGTGGCAAGTTTTAGGCCCACTTTTATTTATTGTGTGCATAAATAGTCTTTGTTCATCGCTAAAAGTACTTGGGTTATGGCAACGACATAAAGCTTAACTTAACTTACACAACCACGGTCCCTAGCCATAACTTTATGCAACAAGACATCTCTTAACTTGGACTACCACCGAAAAACGTAAAGGGGGCCAAGATTTGGTCATTTTGTTGACCTTCTCCGATCTCGCTGATTTTCTCAACTCCAAACGGATTAACGGATTTTAAAAAATTTTTTAAAATTAATGTCTTAAGGTGGTGGTATCCTTTGTGCAGTGATTTTTGAAACGCTATAACTTTCGCAATCTTGGGAGTTGGAAAGAAATTTATGCATCGTTTTAAAGCAAATTATCTGTATATTCACATGGCAAAATTAGCAAAACAATAGCAGAAATTTTCTAACATGTTGACATCTAACAGGCTGATTATAGACAAAAAATTTTTGAACATCAATTTCTAAAAACTGAAGAATCGGCCAAAAGTTCTTTTTGTGCCATTATATGAAGGACATATGGGCTGAGGGACGTTTTTTGGATTTGGCTCAGCAGGTCTTAACGTTCGAGAGAATCGGCCAAATGCACAGTAACACGAAATTTTTCAACTTCGCATTGAGTTTTCTTGCTACTCGATGCGTTTTAGCCCAGACCAAGTAAAACGGCCCCCCGCCCTCTATTGACACTAGACCAAAAAAGTTTTTTAGTTTCCTATGTTTTACGTATCTCAACTTTGAGGTGAAATTACTCGACAACCGTATGATTTAAGACTTTCATTTTAAAAATTCCTTAAAATATACCGTTTGAACTATTGAATATGTAAAAATCTTCGGACCGAAGAAAGTCGGAAAAAGGACCAAAATTTGGAGCCCCCCTTCTTACGCTTCCTTTTCCAAAACGTGTTACAATGTATATGGGGCATACCAATTTTTATTTAGGTCAGCAGGAATTGGCTGTAGTATCATAGTTTAACGATTTAGATGTTAGTATTTCGTCAAACTTTAAGTTCCTGTGCATTGTTTAAGGTGCTGGTTTCCTTTCGGGTATTTTTGACTCCTACGGCTTTAATCCTTTACGCAAAGGGCTAAAACTTACGAAATAACCTATTTCCGTGCTCTTTAACATTTTAGGACCAGTCCCGTATTCTTGGGCCAAAAGATAAGAAAGTTTTGGTTTTTGGCCTTAAGCTCCCAGTAGGTATACAGGACACGGGATTGGTTGGTATGGCTGGAAAGAGGACTCGAAAATGAACATTTTTGCTCTTACAACCTTTGAGCTATCTCCAGTGGTTAAGTCAGTATAAGCAAAAAACTGTTTTTAGGGTCAAAAAATGGCCATTTTCGAGGAAATCAGTTTTTTCAAAATTACTGCCACATGTTAAGGCCAAAATTGGCTTATTTATACTCAAACGATACAGCTTCCAAATGCCCATTTTATGAATGCCTAGTAGCCGGAATTTATTGCTTTCAGCTGGAGATTTGGCCTATTATTATTTTGCTATTATTTTGTTTCGAACATCGATTTCTCAAAAACTACTCGACGGATTCCGGAGATTTTCGGCAGAATCGAAATTCGCACTTCTGCGGAGGGACGTTTTTCT
Source organism: Trissonchulus latispiculum (assembly GCA_030248195.1). Lineage (NCBI taxonomy): Eukaryota > Metazoa > Nematoda > Enoplea > Enoplida > Ironidae > Trissonchulus > Trissonchulus latispiculum. Next base: position 37,182 of record JASAND010025295.1, read on the forward strand.
TGGTTTGGGCTAAAACATATTGAGTAGCAAGAAAACTCAATGCGAATTTGCGAAATTTCGTGTTACTGTGCATTTGGCCGATTTTCTCGACCGTTAAGACCTGCTGAGCCAAATCCAAAAAAACGTCCCTCGGCCCATATGTCCTTCATATCGTGGCACAAAAAGAACATTTGGCCGATTCTTCAGTTTTGAGTAATCGATGTTCAAAAACTTTTGGTCTATATTCATGCTGTTCGATGTCAGCTTGTCAGAAAATTTCTGCTATTTTTTTGCTAATTTTGCCAGTTCTGTAAGCTCATGTGAATCTACAGATAATAAGCTTTAAAACGATGTATAAAGCTCTTTACAACTCCCAAAATTGCGAAAGTTATAGCGTTTCAAAGAAACACCACAAAAGCACTGCACAAAAGGATACCACCACCTTAAATATTGCAAATATTGATTGTCAGAAAGTAAGTCCGTTATGTTTACTTTATTGTACTATCGTGGCATAAATTGTTTGCTCAGAATGTACAAAATCTACATTCGCCAAAAAGTTGTAATGTAGATCAGAGGTATGGTCGCCTTATCTAAGGGTTATCTATATCGTTGACAGAGTTCAGCGAAGGTTCAACAAATTCGGGCTTATGTGCGACGTTTGCACAGGTTAAAACTGCAATCTCTGGAAGAGCGTAGAATTGTGTATGATGTAATCATGGTGTATGGAATAATCCATAACCTTATTGACTTATGGATGAAGGATTTTTCAGCTTAAGCAGCTACAGTGTTACACATGGGCATCCGTCGAAACTGACATTAAAGCGTTCCAGCCTAGATGTTAGATGTTAGATAAAATTTTTTTGTAATCGAGTTGTTCCAATTTAGAACTGTTTTAATACCGAAATAGTTTGTTCCGAATGCGTAAATGAATTTAAAAGAAAACTTAGCATATCTGTCTGTCTTTGTCAAGACACGGGGATTGGTAGGTACTATCAATGTTGGTAAGGAACGGGACGGGCAAACGGCCCCCTACAGTTCCTTACCAATATTGCACAGTAGATTTCTTATTTCTGTGTTATCTCTTGCTAATGTTTCATACATACTGCTGTTTTTATTTGCTGATATTGCTCTTAAATGGCATTGGTTGGTTGGTTAAATAAGTAGATGAATGAATAAATTACTTTGAATATTCCCCAATTTAGCCATTGTTATTTTGATTTACTGTTAGATGTAGTCTCTCGACATCCATATTTACGATCTTTTCAAATTTTTTAATTCGCTACTGATGTCAAACGGAAAGGCTTAGGATGGGAAATAATTAATTTTAATATAATTAAAGTTAACTAACATTAATTATCCAAGAGCAGTTCTGACCAGTGCTGTAGGATATCGTTGGATATCCAGGAGACGATATTACATCCCAAGAAGATCTGGCATCAATAATCCCACCACAGTCTGAAGCAAACTTGGAGAAATATTTTTTAAAATGAAAACCACTAATTTATCAGTGCACCCAACTTCACTTAGCTCTGCCTTAAAACAAAACAATGTTTTCACAACATAACTGTTGGTTTGACATTTACTAAAATAAATTATTAATTACTATTAATTACTAATTCCTACCTAGCCTTGCCACATGTTGAAATTGTCAGAAATTAGAAAATTATAGAAAATTAAGTACACTACCTGGGCTAACGGATATTTACTTATTCGATACCTTCTGACTTTATTGGCTTTTCACAGGTGGGTCCTGAAAATCCATCTGGGCAAATGCATTCATCGCAATTTCTTGGATGTGGATAACCACCAAAAGCACATTTTAGCTTACCCTGTGGACACACAGCTAAAACAATGTCACACCTATGTTTAAATTTTAAAATGCATCACTGTACAGTATTCAAACACTATTTAAACCACAGTTTTGCATAAGCTCAAGGGCACGTGTAACCAAAAGTAAGTTCCAAACGATATTAATTAACATATATTATAAGAACTATGTTCCACTGCTTTGGTACATACCTCCACAATATGCAATGTTGATCATTTTAACATCATAGAAAGCCGGAATTTCCCGTTGTCCAATCGTACGCTGGTACCCAGGGTTCAGCGTTTGAATTGTGTTCTTGGTGAAATCGTTTGTGAAAGCCTAGAAGTAGTGTCATCCTGTCGAAGAAAATAAGGATCTCTAAGGGCCGGTTCACACGATCAAATTCTCGTCAAATAAATTTGATCAAATTTGACCAAACTTGCAATTTGACCAAATTTGACGGTTTGAACGGGCATCAAATTCCATCAAATTCCGTCAAATTTGCTATCAAACTATCAAATTGGTTTGGTCAGTGCGCAAAAACCATCAAATATTTGACGGCTTGGCCAATGACATTTTACCATGTGTATCACGTGACCGTAAATCAATTTGCAGCATAGCCTTTTGTTTACTTCACACATGCAGTTTCTCTACGGTCTTTCAACTCTAATGTGCAAAATCACAGGACTATAATAACATACACTTTCATCAAATATACTTTGAATCTGATTTAAATGAATAAATAATTTTAAATTTTGCGAAATTTTCGAAAAAAATTAATGACATATTTTATTTTTAAAAATCGCGAATGAAAAGTTGCTATATACTGTAAACTGTTTTAGACCTTTTACCAATCTTTGACCCAAGGGCGTTTAGGTTTGGGTTCAGAATCACATTGAAATAACAAGACAAATGCTAGTTTGCGCTTTTGATTGTCCATTCTCTACGCGCGTAAATTCAAACTGGCGCCCAGTTTGATCAAAATTTGGTCAAATTATTTGATGCAATTTTGACAGTGTAAACAGGCAATTTGATCAAATATTTTGCTGTCAAAAAATTTGATCGAATTTATTTGACGATAATTTGATCGTGTGAACCGGCCTTAACGTAACGGTTTGTCAAAACAGATTACAGGTTTACTTTCGACAGTCTTCCTTGTGTCAGTAGATGTAAAACAGCAACACGAGCACCACACGCGGAAGGCTCTTTCCAGGACATAAAGGGTTGCCTTTACTCAAGAATTTGACGATTTCACGGTTGGTATTCAAATTAGTAATAGTTCAAACACATATTAACATTCGATTAATATCCTAATATCGATATTACATGTTAAATCAGTTGCTAGTGCTAGTGGCCATGATGTGCCAAACCTGTATACAATAAAACGTTAGGAACAGTACCTAAGGTTACGTATACACTATTCCTTTACTGTACATTCCTAATGCTAAAATTGGTGCGCTATAAGCTCAATGTGAACTCTAGCTTTGCACCAACCTGTGGACCATAGTGCATCACCGACCCCAAGTCATATGGAATTCCCATGTCTATAACTTCTGAAGGATCCCTTTGGAGGAAGTTGGAAACAAAGATAGGAATTATGTTTTCTGGTACAATTTTGATGTAGTCAAAACTTTCTGGCCTTGACTGTTCGTGCCACAACCCCAGGGCATGGGCAATCTCATGCGCCACGACTCCGACCTGAAATACAAGTAAAACAAGGACTTATACTAAAAACTTTAATTGCAAATCTCAAACTAACAATTTTGTATACCAATCAACACATGCTCTGCATAATATAATGTCTGTTAAATTTGACTGTTACCAAAATATCGCAACAATTTGTTCAATCTAAGCTGCTCGAGGAATGATTAGACATCCGTATACTAAGTTGTGTGTGGGTACTATCAAGAATATATAATATATAAGGGTGTGACAGCAGGCAAGCTCTCTGTTATCAGCTCTAGGTGCATGCTATGCTAACGGCTGACCATCCACAAAAACGTGTATGCTCACTTCAAAGAAGTTTGCGCGCTATCTTTGCGTTCTAAAGCTGGAAGCAGACTCAAATTAGACGCACGCAGGCGTTGTGTTTTCGAGCTTTAACACGTAAAGATACGGCGAGTGAGCGGAGAGTGCAGAAACGTGTATTCGGTACACATTTGTGGGGGGATCACTAGGTACACGTTTGTGGGGGGGTCAGTCGTTAGCGTGCACAGCATGCACCTTGAGCTGATAACAGACAGCCTGCCAGCTGTCACACTCTTATCTATTATGTACTCTTGGTACTATCGCGTATACACCGCACAAGCTAAGTGGAGTAGCTCCTATTATCTCAGCAATACACCATTACAACTATTACACAATTACACCATTACAGCCAAGACCGCACTTCCTTCCAATTCGTCTACTTCTGCAAGTTCCCTCTGCAACAATTCTAGTTGAACATAAACCTACTTTTGAACAACCTCGACCAATGCTTATTCCTTGACCACCACCAGCTCGACCAATCATAGAGTAGCATCTGAAATGCAGACAACGAACAAAGCACAATCTGATGCACTTTCTGAACCTTTCTGAGCCCCTTTCTAAACCACAACCTAAGCCTGATCTTAAAAGACTAAACGATGTTAGATTAATCAAAGCCAATCATCAAGCATAAGCACCTTGATTTTCAGTCATGAACAAGGGTATGCTTGCGAGACTGCCTACACCCACTTTTTGGTGCTGGCTTTTTCGGTTTTTTCCGAGTAAGGCTCAACCAACCGCAATGCACACTCAGAACATGTCCGATCACATGCTAAATACTATTCTGAATATTCATCATTTCTATTTCATATTAATCTATTTAAAGTGCGCTACAGTGCTGAACAATTCGAGAACACTTTAGTGGCATTACCCCATTCCCTTGAAAAAGAGCAAATGATCCCCCTCTGGTGGAAGTTTTGAATTCACAAATTCAAATGATAGACAAGTTGTGGATTGCCAAAATTTTACAGCGTCATGAATAATATCGGCACGATATTCGTCCGAAGCTGAAACAACAAGCAGACAAAAAGTTACAATAAATAATAAATCACAAACTACATGGACCGATAACAAAATTTTGCATAACATGCTAACAGCCTTGAGACCTTAATCAGGAAAGAGCTATTCGGAGTTAAACGAGTTAAATTTAACTCGATCCGTTTCAAGAAACAGGGGTAAACCAGAGTTGTATGCGGGCCGATTTTTCCGGCCCGCGCCCGGCCCGCAGCCCGCACCTCATGACCGCGGCCCGCAACACTCCGGCCCGCGGCCCGCACACGCGAAATCCGGCCCGCAGGTACCCGCACATAAAAATTGCTTCCTATGTAGTACCTGAGCACCAAAACTGATGTATTTTCAAAGATACTTCCGGATCCGGCAAATTTTTCTGTTCGTTTGATTTGAACTTTATTGTCTACCAATTTACTGTTCTTAAAGTGGTAACAAAAGCTTAGCTTCCCTTAACTAAAAGGGTACGCCATGAAAAATTTTGTGGGCTGGGATTTTGCTCATGTTTTCAAAAGTTTGTCGCATCCTTGAGAGCGAGTTTCTTTCAGCACCTTAACAAGCTTAATTAACCAGCTATTAATTGTACGAAAAATGAAAATTGGTTTTGAAAGCGGCGGCGCCGCAGCTGCAGCAAACACACACAGTTTTCCCCATAACGCCGTATGCTGTGGAACTTCACTCGGCTGTTTAAGGTACTGGTTTAGTGGTTTGCTTTCGGGTATTTTTGACTCATACGGCTTTAATCGTTTACTTAAATAGCTGAAACTTTCCAACTATGCTATTTTGGTGCTTTTTACCATTCTCGGACCAGTCCCACATTTTTAGGTGAAAAGATGGCAACTAGGTTTTTGCCACTATTCTCTCAGGGCCTTTTCGCGCAGCGAGTTAAACGAGTTAAGAGTTAAAATTAACTTAATCCTTTTCGCGCACAGGGTTAACCGAGTCAAACAGTTCATTTTAACTCGCCTGTAGGGTTAAACGAGTTAAAAAATTTTAACTATACTCTTTTAACTCGCGCGCGAAAAGGCTCTCAGTAAGTAGTTGATACATCGGATTGGTTTTTTTGAACCGAAATGAACATTTTTGCCTTTACAACCTACGAGCTATCTCCAGTGGTTAAGTCAGTATAAGCAAAAACGATTTTTAGGGTCAAAAAATTGTCATTTTCGAAGAAATCAGCTTTTTCAAAAATACTACCAAATTTTAACGGACAAGTTTAATCCATGTATATCCAATCGGTACACAGTCTAGTTTACATTTATCAATGATTATCAGCAGGAGTTGATTGCTTTATACTGGAGATTTGGCCGAAAAACAATTTTGGCAAAACTGAGATTATTTTGTTTTAAACATCGATGTCTCAAAAACTACTCGACGGATTCCGGAGATTTTTGGCAGAGTGGAAATTCGAACTTTCGCGGAGGGATGTTTTTCTTGGTTTTGGCTAGAACATAATGAGTAGCAAGAAACCTCAATGCGCATTTGGCGGATTTTCTCGACAATGAAAACCTGCAGGCAGAGCCATATCCAAAAAAACGTCCCTCAGCCCATATGTCCTTCATGTCATGGCACAAACAGTGCTTTTATCCGATCTACAGTTTTGAAAAATCGATGTTCAAAAATGTTTGGTCAATAATTCAGCTGCCAGATGTCAGTATATATGTCTGAAACTTTTTTGTTAATTTTGCTAGTTCCGTAAGCTCACCAGAATGTACAGATTCCAAGCTTTAAAACGATGTATAGAACTCTTTCCAACTCCCAAAATTGCGAAAGTTATAGCGTTTTTATAAATCACCACAAATCACTGCACTAAAGGTTACCAGCACCTTAAATGAATTAAAGTCTTCACTGAGAAGTTATCCTGGATTTATATTTAGGTGCTTAAGTTTCCAACACGAAGTTCCGAAATTAAACTAAAAATTCAGTTTCTGCGCCAATTGCTGACCCCCACTTTCAGTGCTAAACACTTAAAAAAGTTCATGTAGAAACCACATGATTCAAGTTTGTAGATGATAAATAAGTTTCGACTTATATACGTATATAATTTCTACAGGACATCGTTGATATTTTTCTCAAGAGATACTTTGGTATAATAGATTACAAGTTAGACTTGTACATATTCAATACAAATAAAACCTGTAGTTTTCACGGGTTTATATGCTTTACTCAACAGCTACAGGTTATTACTCGATACGCTGATAATGCTAACTGAGTATACAATGCATGCTGAAGGTATCGAATGGCATAACGAAGTCAAGTAATGTTTAAAATTCTGAAATATTGCCTCCTTTTGTACATGATTTGGTATGTATGAAATTTCTAGAAAGCAAACTTAGCCCAGGGAAGTAGCCAAAATCGGCCCGCATCGGCCCGCGCGGCCCGCGCGGGTAGTAAAATTCGGCCCGCCCCGCCCCGCCCCGCGGGTACCCGCGGGTACCCGCGGCCCGCATACAACTCTGGGGTAAACTGGTAACAGGCAACATTCCTTAAATTATGCTGCCGAGCGATTGATCCTGGTACTTCTATATCCTGGTCTTTCCGGATGTTCTGGACACAACCTGCAAAGACGTGTGCTCGTTTGGCGATTCTCCATATTGCTGAAGACAATGTAGGATTGGCGCGGAATACGAAATAGGAGGATGAAGAAGAAGAGGGGAAGCAAGACTTAGTTTAAAAAACTCTCGTGAAAGAGCCCTGGAAACCTTTCGGCTTAACAAAGAAGAACTGATCGGTATTAAGACTGAAATATGTGCACTGCTTTGCCGACTGATTGGTAAAATGACATCATCACTACACATACACTTCAAAACTATGCTAACTAATATAATATTAATACCAATTTTATTTATTTTATCTACAATAACTATTCTTTATTATTTACCAATAGCTTCAGCCAGAAAATACGGAATCGGTTTTGAGGGATCCCACCAACCCTCGGAGTCACTCAGCATTTTGCGGCGAAAGCGGCGATGCGGCAGCGGCAGCGAAGAAGCAGCGAAGAAGGTAGTTTGGCGTTTGCGAAGCGAGGATCTTGTTAGTCGACGAAGAACATTATTTACAAGAAGCTGGGCCTGGGGAACGGTTAAAACTATGTCTCCTGAAAATAGAAATAAGAATCAATTAAATACTTTAAACAATTAATATCAATTGCAACAATTAATAAAAATTTGTAAATTAAGCACCGCACTGCCAGTATTTGACTACTCTTTGAAAATATTCTTTATTTATAAAATTGGTGACCTTTACTGATCAACTTTGGTCTTGATTAATAATGACTGTCAATCAAAATAAACAAGCTCTGCTGAAAATAATCCTTGACCATCTCACTCTCAATAAAGGATAACAGGTACATAAAACACGCAATTCCAAATTTCCCTAAATTCTAAACTCAATTCCTGGCCAATTCTTTGGTTGCATGATTGTTCCCATTTAATTATTAGTGCCGTAACTTTGTTTTATTCATTTATCATTCTTAATGTAGAGAAAATCGTTAATCGTCAATCAAAAAAGTCAATTATGAACATTACCAACATATAGTTACGCAAGCCAAGTATGTATGTACTTCATACCCTCAAATAAAAACTGAGATATCACATGTTGTTCCAGAAATCCGATTTGTTCCGTTTGTCCGTGTTCCGATAGGAATATGGCCGGGAATGGACTATCATTTTCGCTTTCGATACTACCCTAGTAAACACGAAACAGTTAGTCTTATTCTGACAATAAAACTCATAACTATTACTTTACAACGTGAAAGGTTGAAATCAGGAGTAAAACGGGCGCGGCAAAAAGTTGCCCCACAGTCGACCGAGTGGGTTACTTAGCGGAGACTCCAATCACTGAGCTAACCTCACCTCAGTTAAAACAGACTAATCTCCCTCTGTCAACGGTCATTCTCAGTCTTCTCCCAAAACTAACATTCATTATTTTTCTCAATTATAGTAATGTTGTCAGAAGTTCACCAGAGCAAGTGAAGGTCCGAGAGAGGCACTCCCAGCCTTGCCATGTAATTAGCTGTAGAATTTTGGACCTTACATTGCGCGCCGGCTTGAAGCTAACAGCAAAAGCGTTCAATTTTCATTCACAGGATTCAAAATGATCTTGCAATCTCCGGGCAAAGCGATAGAATTTTCCTGCTCAACCCCTTCCGATCTGGCTCTTGCTTTTCAGTTTTAGCTCAATCCGTCAAAACTCCTGCCAACAAATTATAAACTATGAAAATAGTGCAATGAAAACCCCAAATCAAAAACTCAATAACTTCACATCTTCACCTGTATATTGGATCCCAGGATAGCCTTTTCAGCCAGCGTTTGCAGCTGAGCCAGGGACTGTTTCACAATCTGAAAATCGTCCATGGACATGGAAGAGTGAGCCACAATCTCCTTTTCCACATTTTTCATGTCCTTGTCCAGTGGTGGTGCTCTCACCTAAACAAAAAATCAGGAATTGATATTAATCAGAAGTGACAATAGATAGTGTTCGGCAAGCTCTCTGTTATCAGCTCGTGGTACATGCCACCAGCACTACATAATGATAAGAGTATGGACACGAGGCAGCTCTGTTGCCAGCGCAAAAACAATGCTAGATTCGATAACGGCTGACCCCGCCCCCGGGAAATTAGACCGTAGTGATTCCCACCCGGCAAATCAGTGCCTGGTGGAAACGGCGGTGCGCTCACTCGGTCTATGTTTATGTGCTTGCTCGAAAATGCAAGCCGAACGTGCACTAATTGTGTGTCCGTTTCGAGCTTCAGCTCGCCGCAATAAGCTAATATATAAAGCTAGCGTAAAGTCCGATTCCGTCACTTTTGTCCCACTGTTTGCAGAAGGTGCAAGATCAATCAAAGGACAGAAACCCCTGCTTTTTCTCTGTATTTTCAGAAATCGATTTATACTTAATCCCGAACGGAGAGGCTGTGCGTCTGTTCCACCAATCAGATCTCGGCAATATTTGATTGACTACTTGTTCAACCCCTCTATACCACGGCAACAGGATTTGTGCAATCTGATTAGCATATGCTTCGAAAATCAATATAAAGGACCAAGAGCTTATATATATATTAAACTTTATTGGTTAATGAAGTAAATAAGAAAAGAGCAAATTATATATTGTACATACTGCACAGCTCATTTTCCTACAGGACGAATTTAGAATTTAAAATTTTTAGAATTTTAATAAATTTCAAAAGCTTTAGACTGAGAACAAATTTCGCTACTGTTAATTAAAGCTGACCAACTCATGTCGGATTAATCTTAATTTAATGTCACTAAGAGCTAAGCTGATCTTTCTGAAGAGATTAAAAACTGAATATGTTTAATCTAATAGATGATTAATTAATTAATTATATAAAGGAAAATAATTTTAATCTAATCCACCTATCCTTCAAAAATTGACTTAACCAAATTTTTACCTGATGAAAACAGCAGAAGAGAGCAAGTACAAGAATCAGAAACTTGTTCAGCATTTTTCACGATAATCGCACCAACAATTCTAACTTATGCAAGAAACAATTAATATTCCCAAATTCGAAAGAGTTGGACTTAAATAATTCGAAGAACAATTTACAGCACATCAATCAAGTTGACATGTATCTTGGCATGAAATTTTTAGGAGGGGCCGCGTATTGTCAACTTTTGGAAAGTTCTAAAATCAAACACAATTCTACAAAATTGTTGTTCGACCATAGTTTATAAGGCAATTCTTGAGGTTAAAATTGAAAGTAGGCTACAGCTATTTTTTGTAAGCTATGTCATAAAAAATTACTGCTCGCCTTGCTGTTGTAACCCGTTAGTTTCACAGATTTTTTCCACTCAAAAAACCATTAACGTTCTCCCGCAAAATGTGGGCCATTTTTCACGAATTCAGGGCAAACTTTGAAAACAAAATTTCTGCCTCATCAAATTTCATAACGTCACCGTTTTCTCATCTTCTCAATCTAGAATTCTACAGAATTTCAGAATACAAACGTTTGTCATCAACAAATTGTCCTGTTCTTCTTTTTTTTCTGAAACAATTTTCATGTGATTTTGAGAATTAGAGTGGAACAATTTTTCCAAAAACTGTAAATAAAACAGTTACATAGAAACTGACTTTTTTCTAGAACTGTTCAAGTTAATATTTTCTACGAATGTTGCAAGCACAAGAGCTGCGACCCTAAAGTTTACGAGAGCACCAGTGATGTAAGGGAAGCAGGCATAGGAAAGAAAGCCTGATATGGAAGTTCAGAAGATGGCCGGCCCGGTGGTGTAGTGGTTAGCATGTCTGACTCAAAATCTGCTCAAGGGACGTGGTATGATCACCGGCCAGACCAGGGCCGCGTTGCAAAAGATTCCTAGGAGCGCTCCTAAGTTCAGCTTAGGTGCTCACTTATGAGAATCGGGTTTCAAATGATTCTACTAAGCTAGGAGTGCTATCCACCCCTCCTAATTTTTCTCCTAAGTTGACTAAGTTTAGGAGCAGCGCCAGCTAAACTTAGGAGAAATCTTTTGAAACGGGTTTAGGAGGTCTCCTAACTTCCTCCTACACAGCTCCCAGACATATTCCTACGTACCCTCCTAGGAGGGCACTTAGGAGAATCTTTTGCAACGCGGCCCAGTTCTTTACTTCAACCCCGCTTAAAAAGCTGAATTTCCCTCTCTTCTTTCGTTCCTCTCCAGATTCAGTGTTACACGGAGCCTGAGATCTGACATTTCTTTGGTTCGTCAGCACTCAGCACTTAGCTGTTTAGCGCTACAGTAAACCTCAAAATTCGTTGTCTTTGTTGTTGTTGTTGGTGTTGTTGTTGTTGTTGTTGTTGTTGTTGATTATTACATCCAGCAGTGAGCAGATAGATGATGATCAGTGGCAGAAGTCTGTAGCTTACAGTCTGAAATTACACAATGAGTACCAGATGTAGAAATATAAGTGCGCAACAATTTCTTGCCCTGTGCGCACCCGCGACCCCCCGGGGATTGGCAGACCAGTTTCAACAACTTTTTAGTTTTGGAATTTTGCAATAGTTAAGGAAGCTGGCTGCGGCATGTTTGAGCAAAACTTGACATTTATGAGCAGACATGTGCAGGATGGAAAATTCTGGGAAGGGGGTTAACCGGCGGCCGACGGCCGCCGGAAAACCGGATTTTTCCGTTTTTTTGCCCAAAAAACCGGAAAAATCCGGATTCTGGGGGATGAGGGACCCCTCTGGGGGGGTGAGCTCCAAGTCTGCAGGATTAGCAGAGGAGCAGAGGCGTCAGCAGATGCAACCTAGTTAGAAAACCAGCCTGTGGCGCAATCCAAAGCCTGGGCAGAACTGTAAGCTAAACGGTTCACACTGAGCCCTGTTGCATAAAATAATCAGTAATCAGTTAAAACGTCTTAAAACTCAGTTTTACGGTTTTAAGGTTTTAAGTTTTAAGCAACGGTGTTTGATCACAATGAGTTTTAAGTTCTAAGTTTTAAGTTTTAAGAACTCTTTAAAACTAAAACTGGACTTGAAAATTGTTCCAGTTTTACGGATTTTAGTCCAGAACATAGATTGACAGCTAAAGCGATTCCACTATGTTAACACTTAAAACTGGCAATCAATCTTTGCTAAAACTAAGTTTCTTAATGTGGCAGTACCACTACCAGGATTTCTTACGTAATTTTTGCATGGATGAAGCAATCTCGACAAAACACTATGTAAATCAAGTGTTGTGTTCTTCATCTTTGTGCAAAATCTTAGTGACAGAGAGCGCATAATTGGCTAGCTACCATCGTGGCTTTGCGCATGCGCGAAGAATCAAAATTTTATTTCAGTTTTATATATTAAATTTTACTCTACCAGGTGAAAGAGCACAAAAAGCGCTGTAAAATGATGTGCATATCTCTTCTGTACGTGGTTTCTATCGAAGGTTACAGATGATTTTACATATGGCAAGTTTACTTTGACCATTTGCTCAAGCAATGTAATGTAAGATCATTTTATACAAAAAATTAAATCTGTTGGGTTTTAAAGGTTGTCATATTCAACAAAATACACTATGCGGCCTATTGAAAGCATAGCGAATTCCTAAAACCAAAGCAAACAAGCAATATTTTCTGCAAAAGGCTTAACTAGAGGAACATTTTTATAAATTGTTGTAAAGATATGAGTTGCCTCAATAAAAGATGAATTTAAGTTAAAGAAGAATTGCAGAGGTTCGAGAGTGTGTGCATGTCGTCTCCGCCTAACTCGCTTACCCTAATCAACTACAGAAGGCGCCGGCAATCTAAAAAGTACCGTGAGTTTACTGGTTCTTTAAACAAAATATAGGTTTTACAAAAATAAGCGAAAAAACAAATTTCACAGTGCAAAAAGGATATGTGTAATGGAATTGGTTGAATAAAAATCAGGTTTTGAAGAAATAACCCAGAAAGTTGAATTTACTCAATGGTCACTAAAAATCCCCACGGAAGATCTCAGAAAATGGGTTAAGTTAAAGATTTTCATGATCGTAGTTGCATGAATGAACGTCCAAGCTGTATTTGTAATTTTATGTAATTAAGAGCAGGGTTGCCAATCTCAAAAATATAACTAATTCTTCGGGAAATGAAAGGGAAGATTAGTTAAATTCGCATTATAAGGTCAGGGGTATTATTAATCCCAGAAGAACAACATCATAAATGGATACACATAGTAGTCAGTTAGGTGGTCTGAATGGAAATTCCTTAATATTGCCTCCTTGTGAAAAGCGGGTGCCTTTTCATTTGGATCTTGTTATCCCCAAGCAGATAATAAGTGCAAATATCTACACTTTAATGAAGAGCTGGTGCCTCTTCATTAGGATCCAATTTTAGACAACTTACGCATTATTGTCGACCACCCAAAACCAGAAAGAAAAGGTTCTAATTCCACCCAAAAGAGGACGTGTAATTCTTCTCTAGCAACAAACAACAATTTCAATTTATCGTTAAACATAATCATTTGAAGAAGGTTCGTTGGTATATGGTAGTTATTACGTGGAATCAGTTCTAATTAACAACAACATGTAGTCATTAATGCATAGGTAGTTGTGTTTAGACGTAGGTAGGCATGTCTAACGTTGTTCAACATTAATTCCCCATTGTTAATGGTTAATTGGCTTAAATAAGTACTAATATGAGTTAAAAATCCCGAATTGGGGTCATTTAGTGTTAACTAGGTAATAATTACGTAATAATCGAAATTTTATGTGGAAACACAACATAGGCTTAATCGAAACGCAATTCGACGCTGATTCCAAAAATGTAAATTTTATCTCTCAACTCCCAAAACTAAGAAAGTTATGGGCAAAAATGTTTTAGTAAAATGTTTGCCATTTCGTAATTTTAGTTTCTCTAAAAAGGTGTAACTTAACTAAGACTTACGTAACCTTTATGTTAAGTCCAGTCATATTGTCTGGAAGGCTGTCCTCACATGAACTTTGGGCTGGCCTCTAGTCCAGCAGGAGAATTGCCTCTCGAAAAGAGAGTTAGTATACACCTTTTCTATATCCTATTGGTTTGAAGGGGGCCTGGTTGCCTCAAAAATAAATTAAATTAAAAGAATAGAAATTAAATCTAGGTAGTTAAGTACGTAGAATTCAATAATATAATTTCTATTTAGCTAGAATTTACGTAAAAACAACTATGTGCACATTTTTTCATCTTTTCCTGTTTTATTTTCCTCCTTGCTCTCGACTTCTTGCTCTCGACTTGTTGGAAACAGGGAGTTTCCAGTAGCAAGGAACAATTGTTGCCGAAGACAAATGACCGGCACGCTTTGTTTTCGGCCAAGAGTCCAAGCGAAACTCAAGAATGAGGGGCCGAAAACAAAGAAATATTAAAATATTTTCAACTCTAATAAACTAATTTTCCGAGTCGATTTAAATTATTGACATTCCTTTTGTGCAGTATAGGCCCAAGTTGGCCAAAATTCCGCAATTTTCTGTCAATTTTTAGGCAAGTTAGGACCACTATATCATCACCTATCCCTTTGGTTGCGTTTACGTGTAAACCCAAACTTTTATAAAATTCGCCCAAGTTTCGACCCCGAAATTCATCAAAAAGAGGACCAGTTGGGGGCAATATTTCCCCAATATCATTAATCCGACCCCTCACCCGGTCCCCAGGCCAAAAAGAGCCTGGACCTTACATGTAAAAGATAGGAAACTTCTAGAAGCTTCCTCCAAAATTAAAGGACGCCGCTTTTATTACAGGCTGTCAGCGAGCTGTCGCTCGCCCCAAATTTTCACAATTCTAATCAGTGTTCGTCTAGGTACGGCCGAAAGCGGCGGCTAAAATGTCCCTTCTTCCCCCGTGTACTGCTTCTCGTGTCACTGGTGTGACATGGGAATATAGCAGTACACACCCCTAACCTCAGAACAATCTAGGGATCTCTCTGGCCCTTGGGCCAGAGAGGAAAACTGAGCAACATAAACCCGAACACTAACAACTTGAGTGGCCACATGGACTTTCTATGTCCGGCCTTATTCTGCTGACTAGGACAAAAATTAGGACCTGTATTGTGGCCCTTTTTGGCCAAAATTGCTATATATTTGTATTTTGGCCTTTCGGCCCTTTTCTGTGTTTTAAGGCCAAACGGCCATCGTTTCCTGAACCCAAAACTACGGCCAAGAGGCCAATATTCTGTACTTTTAGATCTTTAAACCCCGAATTTTTCAACACTTTTGGCCTGAAGGCCAGTCTTATGTTTTCTAGCATGATAGGCTTCCGAGCCAGTTTAATTTCGTTACCCTTTAATTTCATTATTATTTTATGATTTTAAATTCAGGGCAGTTCATGTAAACCCCTCCTGTTTGACGGAGGTCTTGAGACATGCCCACTCTTTCTTTCTTTATGTTTCTAGTTCGCCAAGCCACGGCCCAAAATTATGTGTCTTTTCTAATCGAAACATTCCTTGTTTCTTCGCTCTTTCGTTGTCACTTTGTGGGTTTATTTTTGTAGTATTTAACGGGATTTTGAGTGGGACCTAACCCTTAAGTTTGAGCTAGAGAGCCCCTTAATTACGGCTCTGAAATTCATAAGTTAGCTAGCAGAAGTGTTCTCCCCACAGCCGGCAACTAGGAGTTGCCGGCCATGACTTTTACAAAAGGCAGTGCGCTGTTTTAAAACACCAGTTTTGTATTATGCCTTATTTTAGCGTTAGGTCGGCTTCTAAATTGCTAGGTGTCAAAATTGTATAGGTCATTCTAAGTTCATCCTAAAACTATGAGTTGATACCACTTTTACTTATTTAATTATTAAGCAGTTTCTGAGAGGAATGGCCGGCTTCCTCATCTTTCTGTAGTTTTCAATTAACTGTGTATTTAGTTTAACGTAATTTTGTTGCTAGTAATAATTGCCGAGCAATTATTACTCACTGGCTTTCCTTCGATTTTCTTCAAAGTTTCACCAAACTTATAAGGCCCAATTTCCCACAAAATTTCTTTTATAAGGCAATTCTGTAGAATTGCACTAGCCAAATTCGAGCTCAACAAAGTTTAAAGTTTTTACAGCCAAAATATGCACATAGACTTAGAGTTTAGTTAGGTAAATGTGTTTTAATAGCTAGATGTTCACTAAGAATGTGTGTAGTTAATGTATGATTACTTCTCTAAAATTTACGTAAAATGGTTACTCGGGCAAACCCCTCATAGAGCGTGAGGTTCCGAAGTTAACTGATTTTTAGGAATGCCTGATTTGAATGAAAGCTGAATGTTTGTTTTGTACGCCTGGTGAGTGAATGTTTTGACTGATTTGATCGGCAACTTGCGGAAACTCCCCTTGTACGATAAGGGTTGCAAGAATTGTCATACTCGTATGAATGTTGCTAAGAAACTACCCAACTAATGATGATCAGTTTTGTATTCATTCCTACATTAATAATTGTTGCTCAACAATAACTAGCAGTTAAATTACATTCTTTAGAACTAGTGGTGCATTAATTGGGTTAGTTGAATGTCTGCTTGCCATATGAGTTGCAAAGTTGGGATAATCCGGAATGCTATGGCTGGCACACTGAGGTGTTGATTGAAGCTATTAATGATAATCACTCAAATCATAGTTGTTTTAAAAAATTAAGTTAAAGAGAAGTTTTAATCGGTCCGAAAACGTTGTCCGTACGAATTATCCCAAGAACTTAATGACGGGTCGATTTCCATCGGGTGCATGGGACTTGTACACCCGAAATTATCAAAGAACTCTCATATTAGGCAGGAAAATTGCGTAGTTATGAATAGGTGTCTGATTGTCCGTTAACAGGTCGTTATTTGAATGAATGTGCGGATGTTAGCTAGCGCGAGCGAGTGTCCATTGTCGTGTCGTTATAATATGCACATTAGGTAGTTAGCTCAATTCAGAGTCACGGGGACTCCCGGAATAGGCGGTAACTACCAGTAGTCCTCGATTCGTCCGCGCAGGTAGTCCTATGCTCAAGGATCGGATGAATAGCAAATAAGGGCTCCGTGCTGGTCCATTTTGCAAGTATGCTAGGTTTGTATGAATGTTTATTAGTGACTGTGCCATTCGTGCCCTCACTTGTTCGTGTCAACCAAACAGTCAAATTTATCCTAATTGGTAGTTTTCGGTAACATGTTGGTAAAACTATCTAAACTTTTATGTCAAGCTTTTATCATGAAAATCAAAAGTCCGTGTTAATCGTTTTCCCAAAGGTCCAACATTGCGGAAAAATAATACTAAACAATAACACTTGCTCTCGTTTGTATTTACTAACGAAATAACCAATTCCTGTCTGGTTTGCAGTTTTGTAATGAACATTATTGCTTCTACTCAAACCTTTTATGTCAGTTCGTAATTCACAAAATTAAAGGTGATATCGTCAGATATTCTCTGACAGTCATGGTCGTAAACGTCGAATTACAATCACTGACCAGCATCTAAAACTAAACAATGGAATCGAATGGCACCTATGGTAAATAGTAGCACGTAAGTAGTATACCCTATACCTGAAAATATATAAATTAAGATTAGTTAATAAATTAAATTAAATTAAAACAGTTAGATAATATAATAATGTCAGTCAGTACGTAAGAATTAGAAATCTCCTTGAACCATCTTCTAATGAATCACAGAAAAGTAGCAGTTCCAGGAAAGAGAATGTTTGTAATTAATGTTAGTTTTGTGCAGGAAACAGATGCTTTCCTGCTCTTCGAACGCTCAAAGTTCTCATTTCGATCCTAATTGAAGAAAACCAAATATCCGTAAAGGAATCGTGCTGCGTTAGCGATTTTCTGCGCCATAAGGCAGAAAATCGCCTAAAAATTAATGTCTGCTTGAAATTCATTTGCATCGATCTAATGGCGCACAAATAGTTCCGTCTCAACTGTAAATTGGCTCTAAATATACTGTTGGTAGCCGTTTCGGCCAAACATTAGTCAAAATTAACAAAATATCTACTCTTATCACGGAAAGCCACTTAAAGTGAGTAATGGTTGCTGGGTTTGATTCCCGCACACATATCCTGTACTAATGGGTTTTAACCCATTTGATTCAGGTGATCCAGAGGAGCGCACCTGCCAGCGAACTTGATCTGCCTGTGGTCTACCCAGTATCAGTTAGTGCTTAATCCGAAGGACTTTGTCCGTATCAGTAGCTTGGAAACCAGTAGTCATTAGTTAGAATCAGAGTCTTATCAGTGTGGTATCATAATCAGTCATTTGCCTGGAACAGTCAGTTGGAAGGTACATTGCTGAACACTATATGAACTCAGGAGTTTAGAGTCTAAGGCAGAGACCATTTCTGGCACCGGATCGAATTGGGAACCACTGAAACCTGCTAGTGTCTGAACGTTGTTACAGTCTTTTCCAACCCTACTCTTAAAATTCATCAATTATGTTCAATTTGTCTGTTGCTCTACATCTCTCCGTCCTGGGAGCTCAGGCTCCTCGGTCTCTGGCTTAGGTCTAGCCCTAACCAGTCTTTCGGAAATATATCTAGATCCTGTGAAGTCAGTCGGAAGAAGAGAATCTATTAAATTATCATTTTAATTTATATTAATTATATTTCGGGCATC